>JANTPZ010141259.1:0-10242 GCA_025593235.1 Vachellia pachyceras | reverse complement strand
ATGATGCTTCTCTCATGTCCGCGGTTATTACCGGATCTGTTAACGTCGTGGCCACATTGGTTTCCATATTCTCAGTTGACAAGTTTGGAAGAAGGAAGTTGTTCCTTGAAGGTGGCGTCCAAATGTTCATCTGCCAGGTATAACTTGATGGACTTCCCTTAACATTATATTCGTTAATCTTCCCTTAACTTAAACAACTCATCTGTGTTACTAATTATTGAGATGCTACTATCTGCAGATTTTGGTTGGAGTGATGATAGCGTTGAAGTTTGGGATCAGTGGTGAGGGATCATTGAGTAAAGGGGATGCAAACTTCATTTTGTTCTTGATATGTGCATATGTTGCAGCATTTGCTTGGTCCTGGGGACCATTAGGATGGTTGGTGCCAAGTGAAGTGTGTTCTCTTGAGGTTAGATCTGCAGGGCAAGCCATTAATGTTGCAGTGAACATGTTGTTCACTTTTGCTGTTGCTCAAGTCTTCCTCACCATGCTTTGCCACTTCAAGTTTGGCCTCTTCTTCTTCTTCGCCTGCTTTGTCGTCATAATGACCATTTTCATTGCTCTGCTTCTGCCAGAGACAAAGGGTGTTCCCATCGAAGAGATGAACAATGTGTGGAAGTCACATTGGTTTTGGAGGAAGTTTGTTCCGAATGGAGATCATCATGATGTTAGACCTTGATGAAGTTGATGAATTGAATAAAATGTCAACAATATTTACATTGAAGAAACAGAAAAGTTTTTGAACGTTTAAAACTTTAAGAATGTATCAGAATGATAATCAATATGCCCCTTAATTGTGGTGTATACCATTCTGTATTATCTCTTCAAGTGGTTTGTTACAATGAATATATACAAGTTTTTGTTTTTTCACAATTAATTGGTCAAAATTCAGTATGATAAAAAGTTCGCATTTATTTTTTTATTGATAAGTGGATATGAATTACTAGAGTATGGGTAATTTCTATATATCAAATCTTACATGTATTTAAGAAGATTTCGGTAACAAAAAAAAACAAGAAGAAGATTTCAGATCTTTATTGTTAATAAAATTTTCAAATGTTTACTAAAAAAACTAAGGTTGTTTGATTCTAATTTTAAAAGCAGTTTTTTTTTGTTTTTAAAAATAAGAAAACAAAAAGACTTGCTTGGTATTTTGTTTTCAATGAGTTGTTTTTAAATACAAAAAAAACAGAAACTTGTTTTTTAAAAACTCAAAAAAAAAAGTTTTATTTTTGCATCTCTTAATATTTTTTTTTAGAAAATTGAAGAACCATTTATAATCTACCCAATAGCCTTTAATACATTTAAGAATTTGAGTTATTGTTAAAAAATCAACTTAAGCTCTAAGAATGTTTACATTCAAATGTAATTTTTTAAAAACAACAGACCAATCAGATTTTTTTGTTTTTATTTTTAAAACTATTTCTGAAAACAAGAAATTAGAAAGTGGGAACAAACAGATGAAAAATTCTCAAACATCTGAATTCACATCTGAATTCACATCACATCCAAATGTGCTGAGACTGCTGAGACGACCTTTTTTTTTTTTTTGCCAAAAGGGAAGAATCTCAGAGAGAGAGGGGATGCCAACTGGTGGTCAGATGATTCGTTTTTTTAATACATACGTACGGTCCAGCTCCATCAAATAAAATAAGGAAATTTATCATTAAATTCAACAACCAGAATTAATAAATAAAATATTTTAAAATTAGAAAAATTATCATCAGAGCAGCTGATCCGGTTATTATTAACTGCTGGTAAGGTTGTTAATAACAATGGTTAGAGAATTAATAACAAAAGATTTACAAGAGTTTATCACGAAGTTATCATTAATAACATCGAAAGCTGTATTAACAAGAGTATATATCTCTATTAACTATCTCTATTAACAGCCTCAACCATCAATTCTTTACTAAACTTATATTCAATCCTCCTCCGGTTCTTTCTATATACCATAGTGGGGAAATGTTGACCGTTATTAGAATATGAAATACATTTCGTAAATTTTTATTAATGTTTTAGAACATGAATGATCATTTTTTGAAAAAATAACTACAATACATAAAATTAAAAGATCAAGTAACTACCCGCGGGCATCGTGGTGCAGTGGTCAGCGCGGCTGTCACCATCCCAGGGGTCGAGTGTTCGATCCCTGGGAGCAACGCTCGGGGTAGAGGTAACCCACCCTTGGTGCAAAGCACCTTACAGGGGTGCGCCACGTGTATTCCTCGCTCCGAATTAGTCGGTTGCCCCGGGTTACCTGGCCCAGTTGAAAGAAGGCCAGGGACTCAGGAAAAGGCGCCGGATACCGGGGGGTTTCGAGTGTGGGCCAAAGGCCCACTTGCTTGTTGTTCACCAAAAAAAGATCAAGTAACTGCTACAATTTTTTTATTTATTATATCAACAATAAGCTATAATTAAAAATTTTAAAAAATAAAAATGATGACGCGCAGCGAAGTTGGTACCGCTACCGCCAAAAGACAACAAGAAAGTTGGAACTTCGAACTCCTTCCAAGAGAGAGAAATTTACGCTAACGAAACATCTCACGGTACCATCTCTTCAACCCCCAGGCCCTCTTTGGAGGTTGTTTGTTATCGATCAAGCAGTTCATCCTGATCTCTATCTTCCCGGAAAATCTAACCAAGCGAACAAATTGGAATCCTTCCAATTTTTGATCCCTCGTCACCCGCTGAGAGAGAGAGGGGGGAAAGCGAGCCTAAATCAAGGGGTGAATAACACGTGTACAGAGAGGAGGGGGGGATCAAGCGCTGAATGTGTGGAAATGGGTACGCTTCAGACTTGGAGAAAAGCTTATGGTGCCCTGAAAGACACCACCAAAGTCGGTCTTGCCCATGTCAACAGCGACTACGCGGTACTAAATTTGGTCTTCTTCGTATTACAAATATAGATTGTGTCCCAAGAAATTTTCGTTGATTGGATTTCATATCTTCAATATTTCTTTAGAAGTTTTTGGCTATGATAAAGTTGGTTCCTATTGTTAGGATTTGGATGTGGCCATAGTCAAAGCTACGAACCACGTTGAGTGCCCCCCAAAAGAGAGACATCTTAGAAGTGAGTGATTTATATTTGTAGATCCAACTTGGACTTCTGGGATTTTGCCAGTACTGGTGAAGAATGAGAAATTTGTTTCTCTTTTTGTAGAAATACTGTTCGCCACAACTGCTATTCGACCCCGAGCTGATGTTGCTTACTGCATTCATGTGCTTTCTCGTCGATTGGCCAAGACAAGAAATTGGACGGTATTGACATGTGTTGCTGGATCTATTATTGCTATTCATTTATATGGTCACATTATAGAGTTATGATTTAGTTTGAATATTTAATTGTCTGCTGAGATACATGTTCTTGATGACAATTCTTCGTTACCCTACGGGTCCTGATCCTTTGAAACTCCATCTTGTGAAACAACAGAATGTGATGCAAAGGATCATCAGGTTGCATATTAGATTTTTCAATCAATCTATCTGCACACTGGGTATTTTCCTGCTAAATGCAGGCAATCCAAATGTGTATCCACCTATATTACTTAAACAATTAGTTACCCAGTATCAGTCCAACCTTGTTGCTGGTTCCACGTGTGGGTGTAGAATTATCAAATGAATGTGAATCTAATGCCATTTGATTTACAAACGAAGAGTTGGCTATTTGTTTTGTCTTCAGCATTCTATGTTTCAATATAGGAAAATAGGCTGACAGTTGCGGGCTCTTAAATTTATATCAAAAAACAATGGTGGACCCTCTTCAAACAGTCACTGGCTGAGCACCATAAAGGGACCACATGAAAGTTATTTTACAGAAGCTGAATCAGATAAAATATGATGGCTTATGAATCTAGACCTTCTAAGTCAAATATGAGCATCCTAGATCTGAAAGAGAAACTGTTCTTAGATGATGATAGTGCAAGGCTGTTTCTTTATATGGTATGAAACATGTGATTAAATAGCTTTAATGACATTCTCATTGATATCATATGCCAAAAGAAATTTTGAATTTTTAAGCCAAATGAAGCCTCACTGTTTCATATTTCATAGATGATAATCATGTATCAGTAGTGATGAAGCAGCAAATAGAAATAACTGGGAAATGGGGAGGGGACAGAGTAGAATGAGGGAGATGTAGAAGAAAAAGGGAGACAGAGAGAGAAACAGGAACGGGAAGGGATAGCTAACAAGCCAAGATAACTTTATTGCTAATCAATCAAAAAGCTGACATTATACAGAATGCAAGATATTGCTATTAATAATATAAATTAAAAACAAATAGAAGATTGACAAAAGGTTAATTCAATTCAAAATAAAATTTATTAAATATTTCAATGCTCATGTATTTGTCTTTATTCCCTAATTTACACATAATGATATTTTCCCAATAATCTCTTCCTTGTCTCCATTATTCTCTTCCTCGTTGGAGAAAAATTGACCTTGATTTTGGAGGTGTGAAAAGTCCATCTTAGAGGATTAGGGAGTATGGAGGGGATGTTTTAAAATGTGGTAGCAGTCCAGCTAAGTCTCTTTAATCCATTAGTAATGGCAAACTCATGTAAGGTTAGTTGGTGGAAATGTAATGACATTCTAAATTTGTTTCCAACTTCTCATGAATGTCCAATGGGCAATCAAGGTTTCCACTATGATATCATTGGGCTCTTTTATGATAACTTCCCCTGATGTGTCATGATCTGGAAGATATTCTTCTACTGTGTCTTGACCTTGTTTGCCTTCAACTTGAATTAAATCATCCAAGTTTCTCTGTCAGTGATTGTCTATTTAATAGGCTAAGAGAATCTATCTGCTTCTCATGATGAGGGTCTATTTTTGCTAATTCTTTTTGTTGATATAGTCCAAGCTAGTTTGGTCTGGGGTAGCTTGTGTTTATTTCAAGGCAAGAAGTTCTTGGTTTTAGCAATTAAAGATCCAAAACAAGAAGAAGCATTTACAAATACCTTTCAACATTGGCAGCTACAGATCATGGTGAAACATAATGGGAAATTAAGCAAAGAGAGTTAAAAATGGATGCATGTAGCCTACATACATTGAGCATTTTTTGGCAAGTGAAGCTCATGACCATGCATGGGGAGCCTTGTTATTGCTTGATGGCATGTGTGATGACTTCTAGTGGCATGATTTTGGAGATGAGAGGAGTTTCGTGATGTGCTTCTGATGGTGCAGTCACTCACTATTCTGAATGCCAAAGGTGTGAGTTTTAGTTTGGGTATAGACAACAATGGTTCTAATTTCTAGTGAGTTTTTAGTGGATGAAAGTCAATGGAGGGAGCGGTACTACTTGATGTAGAGTCAAATAGAAAAATAGGAAAAGGGGTTGGGGCATTAGGGGATGGTTGCTGGGAAAAGGAGATACAGAAGAGGGGGTAGATGTAGAGAGAAAAATAAGGAGATGGAGAGGGTGTACAAATGTACCTACTCCATGTCTTTGTATGAATTTTGATAATTGATTTCAAAGTATTTGATTCATTATATTTTGTTTGTATAGTGTCAATACTGTTTTGATGGTTGGCTATGCTTTGACTTCCACTTTTGTCGTTCACAGGTGGCCTTGAAAACTTTGATAGTCATCCATAGGTTGTTGAGGGAGGGTGATCCTACTTTTAGGGAAGAACTTCTAAATTTCTCACGAAGAGGACGGATTCTTCAACTTTCTAATTTCAAGGATGATTCTAGCCCAAGAGGTTTATTTTATGACCTTATAATCTGTTTCTCTTTCTTGCTTATTTAATTGTTTCTACTGCAATCCTTAGATTGATGATATTAGTGCAATATTTTTGTATTGAGTTTGTTATTTGATTTAATGTGTGATTTGAATTACTGCAGCTTGGGATTGCTCTGCTTGGGTTCGTACTTATGCATTATTTTTGGAAGAAAGACTTGAATGTTTCCAGGTTCTGAAGTATGATATTGAAGCTGAGCGTCTACCCAAGCCTTCTGAAGGCCAGGAGAAGGTGATTTCATTTATATATATTGTTTTGTGATAACAAGTCAAACCTCGAGTTTGTGGCACCTATGGTATTGTCTGATAAGATCTGGAGAGATGTATGAATAATTGTATACTTGGATGCCTGGTGGAAAGGGAAAAGAGAGGTGCTGGTGGTGGTGGTGGTGTCGATGATGACAACGACGACGACAAAGACGTGATATTGCATAACATATTGGCTTTTCTTTTTAATGATCTGCATTCACTTCCCCTTTTGCATTGTGTTACTAAACATGCCTCAAATATAAAAATCCAAGTCCAAGTGTTGCTCTAGCCTCTAATTATAGGTTGATTTCTATTTTTGGAACTGCGGTTTATTCAGGCATCTCACTAGGTATACTGAATAATTTCTCCAAGAAAAGATTAGGTCTAACATAAAAATGGCATTTTTTTTCTGTTTCTTTTTCAATTTCGTGTAGTCCCTATTTGATTTGCTTATGCTGCTGGTTGACATTTTAATGAACTTCACAATGATTGGTGTAGATTTATTAAAATTTCTATTAATAAAGCAGATATTTTTAATTAAAAATATATAGCTTTGTCTGTCTTAACTAATTTATTTTCTGATAAGTTTTAGCAGGGGTATAGTAGGACCAGAGATTTGGACAGTGAGGAGCTATTGGTGCAGTTGCCTGCTCTGCAGCAGCTGCTCTATCGACTTATTGGTTGCCGGGTATTGCTGCTGGACTTGTGGATGTTAATAGTCTAATTATTAACTTCACTTTTCTAACTGTGTTTCTATTCTGACCACTATATTTCTACATCAGTTTGGTTAGAATTGATTTAATAGTCTAATACTCTAATTCAATAATACTGACTGATTGTGTGTGCTACAACTTCTCAGCCAGAAGGAGCTGCTATTAGCAATTATGTGATACAATATGCGCTGGCTCTGGTAGGTCTGCAGCTCTGTCTATCTAAAGAACCTCTTCGTATACAATTAGTTCAGCATTTATGAAGTAGTTTGTTTAGAATTTTTTTGCGATGTTTTGATGAATATATTTTAGTATTAGCCTATAGCACAAGACTTTTATTTTATCCCCTAAATTCTTTCATAAACCGTGAACTTTTTTTTCCTTCACTTTTGGTCATTACAACAATGGAAATGTAAATTATTAATCTTAGAAGCCAGCCGTTGGAAGGAGCAAGGATCAAACCTTCACATAATTACTTCTAGTTACTGATGCTTTTCCATGAATGGTAGGGATGGGCATACCATCTATGTTGGATCAAAGTTTCAATGGTGATAAAACGTTTTGTTGATCTACATTTATATTTGTTATTGGTGTTATATAATTCAAAACTTTGTTAGATGGAATTTGGATATATAGTTCTCAACAATGTTGTATTATTTCTCATTGATCTGGTCCTTAAATACAGGTATTGAAAGAGAGCTTTAAGATTTACTGTGCTATTAATGATGGAATTATCAATCTTATTGATAAGGTAAACTGGCATATTCACGTGTTGTGTATCAAGCTTTTATAAAACACTTGTGATTTATATTTCTAAGTAATGATTTTTTTATTTCTTTGTAGTTTTTCGAGATGCTAAGACATGAGGCCATTACAGCTTTCGATGTCTATAAACGTGCTGGTCAGCAGGTGATAATTTGCACATAGTTTCTAAATTTCTATCAAATGCTTTGCAACTGCGTTTCCAGAAGTAGCCAGCAAGGCTTTTGCAACTTAACTTCAAGATCCTCATGTTAAAAGCCCTAAGTTGCTGTAGGCTGCTAGTCTCTCGGATTTCTATGAAGTCTGCAAAGGATTAGAACTTGCTAGAAATTTTCAGTTTCCTGTCTTGAGAGAGGTATTTCTTTATGTTTGGTTTTATCTTTTGATTTTGCACGCTCTCTCTGTTTAACCTTAATATGATTCTTATTGTGTTTGCAACGCTGACCTTTTGCAGCCTCCACAATCCTTTCTTGCAACCATGGAAGAGTATATTAGGGAGGCACCGAGAGTGGTTACAGTTCCTAGTGAACCATTGGTTAGTACACAAGTTATTAAATTTAAGGAGAGTGTAATTATCATAGACTCAGTTTGTTGCCATTAGTGCCTAGTTTTCTTGAAAATAATGCTTGGAAATTATAAATCTTATTTTTCTACTATTTTTTGTTGGTACAACTGATATCTTGTTCTTTATCGACAGCTTCAGTTGACTTACAGACCAGGAGAAGCTTCAGCTGCAGAAGACAGTGAACTACCTGTTGAAGAGCAGGAGCCGTCAGTGCCAGTTGATAATACTGTTGTCCCGTTTTCTGAGCCAGATCATCCTCCTCCTCCTCCTCCTCCTCCTCAAAACAGTTTTGGAACTGGAGATTTGCTGGTAAGCTTTTTGTCCAGAGCTCGGTTATATCTGGTTATAAATTTATATAGTTTGCCTCATTTCTGTCCTGGTTGCAGGGTTTGAATGATGCAACAGCTGACGCTTCATCAATAGAGGAAAGAAATGCACTAGCCCTAGCTATAGTTCCCTCTGATAGTGGTAATATTTTGGCCTTTCGGTTTCTCGTCAAAATTCTGTTCATGTTCTAGTTTGTTCGCGTGTTCAGTAGGTAATGGTTGTGTTTTGTCATTTGTGCGTATATAGGAACTGCATCAACTTTTGACTCAAGTGCTGCTCAAACAAAAGATTTTGATCCAACTGGGTGGGAGCTTGCCCTCGTCAACACTCCAAGTAACAATATTTCTTCAGTTAATGAGAGGCAGTTGGTAAGCCTTTGATGTGTCCTTTGTAGGGCATGATCATATCAACACAGGTCTAAATTTAAAGCAACAATATTCTTACTATTCCTTTTGGTGTCCGTGAATGTTAGGCTGGTGGATTGGACACGCTCACGCTGACCAGCTTATATGATGAGGCCACATATAGATCTGCAAATCAGCAGGCAATGTATGGAGCACCTGCCCCGAATCCATTTGAATTGCAAGATCCATTTGCTCCATCAAACAACATACCTCCGCCGCCGGCCGTCCAAATGGTTGCCATGGCTCAGTCACAAGCGAACCCATTTGGTCCTTACTCACCTTATCAGCCTCAGCAGCAACATATGTTGGTGAATCCAACCAATCCCTTTGGTGATGCAGCTGGCTATAGGGCGTTTCCTGTGAATCCTGTTTCGCACCGACAAAATAATAATCCATTTGGAAGCACAGGCTTGTTATGATAATGTAAGACTACTTTCTTTTTTCTTTTACCTTTTTCCCGTGTAGGTGTAAAATATTTAATCATTGGTTTTGGTGAATTCAGCAGTGAGTAAAATGTCACCTAGGTCTTACATCTTTGTTGCTGCATTGATGATGTTTGGAATGGATATAATATATATATATATATATATATATCTGTGCTTGTCTTCCTTGTAAAAATTTCAATCAACATTGAGAATTAATGATTGTTTGATAATACATAGAATGGTGGCTTCTGCTAATCTCAACATTAAGTTCCCGCATGAGCATTCATATTCATAAGCTCATTTACTGAAATCTTTTAAGATATTTAATTTTGGGGAAATCCTCGGACACCTCCCTGTTAAATCAGTTCAGCATTGCTCAATTTCTAGTTAATGGAAATGAATAATCATTTTTAATTGAAAAGAATTTACAATATTCTAATTTATTAAACAATTAAAATTCATACGTAGAAAATTCTAATTTTTTTTCTATGAGGGTGTGGATGGACTTTAACCAAAAATAATATGATTTTTTTCTTCAATTTATTTTTAATAAATGGTTTTGTCTTTAGTTTTATTAATATTTAAAGGGTATGAAGGTAATTTAATTCAAGTTTTAAATCTCTTATTGTGCTACACTATTTAATCAATGATTTATTAAGATTAGTTATCTAAATCGTAGTTTGAGTAACTCAATCTTCTTTTATTGAAATTTTCCCTAGTTCTATTTAACAAAATATGCTAAGTCATTTAATTTAAACAATGATTCTCTAATTAAATGATAAATGAAAACATTCTTTAATATATTATTATTTAAATTTGAATTATATTGAGCTTCAAGCATTCATACCAAACTTGATAGCAAATTAGCAACACCCTTGTTGATAATGTAATTTTTTTATAACTTTATTTATTTTAAAATTTTCTATTTGTAAAGAATTCGTAAATAGGGAAGGAAGAAAGCGCCATTTAAATTTAAAAAAAATTGAACTACGTGCTATGTTTTAGGTAAATTTACAATTAAATCCCAAATAGGAAAATTAATGAATGAAAGGTCTTA
>JANTPZ010141258.1:0-20000 GCA_025593235.1 Vachellia pachyceras | reverse complement strand
GCATCTCTTAGACAAACAAAGGCGGCAGTATTAAGACCTTTTCGGACAAGAGGTTTTAAGGCTACTTGAACACAGCCAATATGCATCCAAGTATATTTTTGCCTATGTTTTTCAATAGATTTTCGGGAAAGGAGAATAAATTCTTCTTGTCCTGGTTGAATAGCAATAGATTCTTCGGCAGTTCTTATAATATAATCATGTTTAGTCCACCAACGGCGGTGTTGTTGATAAATTTCGTTTGGAGAGACTTCTGGAAGAGTCCAGTCGTCTATGTTTTGATTAATGTCTTGAAATTGTATTTCTTCAGAAAAAATGTTTGGGTTTTTAAAAGAAGAGGAATGTGCCATGTTTGTGTTGTTTGAAGAAGATGGAGAGGAAGAAGATGAAGAAGCTCTAGAAGAAAAGGAACGGAAAAATGAACTCATAATAAAAGCAGACAGAAAATAAATAACAGGAATATAAAGTAAACTGCGAGAAAGTAAAAATGCAGAAAGATAAACAGATGATAAAAACAGAAAGCTTTAATCTCCCTTACTCAGTATCATCACCTTCAAGTTTCATAGAGGTGTAGTGATTAAAGTTCATCAAAGTTTGCCAGTTAAAATACCATGTTAAGAATTTAGCAGAACAAGAGTATAAAAGAACTAGACACAACAAGGAAAACAAGGAAATTTATGCTTTAGCCACCGCACTTTACGAGCATATAATATCTCATATATGATACCCTACAACGGAGACCAGCGGGTGCCCTATCCGGCGGGTCTTATACCATGACGATCTCCAGAAGGACTCAGGCATCATAAATAAGAACCATACACTAAGATGATAAAATACCACCAGCGTGCTATCAAGCATGAATTCCAGACTCTTTTTTTTTTTAACCTCAAAACTTATATTTTAATTTTGATATCTTTTGTGTCAACAATCGTACAAGTAGAAAACACCAAAGCTCAAATTCCAAAAAATTTAAACAACAAAAGGGAATGTTGCATTGAAACTAGTAACTGCATTGTTGTTGAACTCCCACATATTACAATAAAGAGACTAGAATCAAGAACAAAAATTTAAAGTTTGGCGCAGATCATGCATCAGCAATGGTAACCTCAACCTCCACACCAGGTTCAATTGTGATTGAGGTGATTTGCTTGACCACATCAGGAGAGCTGTAGAGGTCAATCACTCTCTTGTGAACCCTAAGTTCAAACCTATCCCATGTATTGGTTCCTTCACCGCATGGAGATTTCCGAGTGGTGATGTGAAGGACTTTAGTGGGCATTCTCACAGGTCCCTTGACTCTAAGCCTCTTGTCCTTGGCACCACGAATTAAGTCGGCACAAACTTTCTCAAGATTTTTCACGTGCTTGGATGACAGAGTAATCCTAATCTTGTGAATCTGTTCTTGGGGTTCCTCCAAACCCGGTTTAGCAGGCTTCATTGCGTACGCCATTGTCACACCTCCTCTTTACGCATTCTCCTAGCAGCTTCGTAGAGCGGTGAGAGACACGGCAGTGGTGGGAGGATGAAAGAAGAGATGTTTTTAGCGACCCTTGTTTTAGCGACGGATTTTTTCCGTCGCTAAATCTGCTTTTTCTGTCGTTAAAGCTGATTTTTCCGTCTCTAATTCTACCGCTAAATCTGATTTTTCTAGTAGTGGTTGTTGCAACCAAGGCTGGCTTGTAAAATTGCAATCATGAAGGAAGTGAAGAACATCTTCAACCCCAAAATCACTACATGGACACAAGGGAGAAGATTTTTGTGAGCATTTACTTAGACAGGCGTTGGGCAGCCCATTGTTAAAAGAGTAATTTACAAATTTTCCCTAAAAATTTTCTATCAAAAGTAAGTAGCAACGAAGGTTTTATTAGGAATAATGTGACCCCTTTTTTTGAAAAATAAACGGTTACCATTAAAAAATTGATGTTGACTGTTAATATTTTAAACAGTAAGAAGCATCATTGCTCATTTAAAAGCTTCTGGATCAACATTACTTTTGAGAAAAAACTTCGAGGATAAATTTATACTTTAGTTCAATATCAGTAGCCTATAATTTAGTTATTAGTTAAAAAAATGTGTAGAGAAGGCTAATGATTACACAATTAAAAGTTGAATGAAATATAGGGTTAGATAATATGCTGAGTTAATTTTCTGTGAAGGAAACCAACTCATTAATGCTAATCAAGGTGGTTTGTGAATGAAAAATAGATGAGGAGATGACATGATTCTCTGTTGTAAATCAATCTCACACTTCAAACCCATGTTTTTTTCAAAGCAAATGAGACTTTATTTAGCAATTGGATGGCAAATTGTAACACCAAATCCACAGCTTCAAAGATTGCCTCTCTCTTGTGATGATGGAATTGGGAATATTGGTTAATATGAGTAATACATACATAAGGACTCAATTCACCATATTCCCTTTTTTAAAAAATAAATTATTTTTCTTGTAAAAGAGAGAAATTAAAGTCAAAACTTCACCCTCGCCGGGGGGAATTTCACCCCTCTAAGAGTTGTATGAAAAAGCCAAACTACAATTTAGTGAAGCAATCATGGAATTCACATGGTTATGAAACCTTAATGCTTTGCCAAGATTCAAATATTTCGCCAAAGTCAAGCAATCATCTTTTGAACAAGGCCAAACGCTGCTGACGTTTGTACCATTGGAACGCAACGAAAGATTCTGTGTCTGTTTGTCATAGTATTACATAAACACATTCACACAAGTCGAAATAAAACTCATCTCACTACTTACCTTATAAATTATAAATTACATTGGAAAAGTAGCTTCTACCATTAATTCAAAAAGTAACTTCCTTAACAAAAAGTTAGATTGAAGTTGTTGCATTTTACAAGGAATTTATCTTAAATTATCCTTAATTCTCCCAATGATGATCCTCAATGGATCTGCGTGCAAAGATATATCCCAAGCAAGACCAGAAAAAGTTAATACCCAGGAGCCAAATGATAAACATCATAGTCGTAAAATGACTTCTATCACCCTTATAAGTCAAGTTCTCACCAAAAGGACCATGCATCAACCATAAGAATCACCAAGATGCAAATACAAATTGCACCAAATACATGAATTAATTCCAATTTTGCCTCAAACCAGAAATAAACAAAATAGATCCATCATCCAATGTCCCAAATTAGGCCTAGCAAGACTAAGTGAAACTAGATTCCTCACCTCAAAACCACAGCACAGATCAGTTACATCAAACCAGTCCTTTGAAAGAATATGGAATAGCACCAACTGAAGACAATCCCCCATGTCCATGCTAGCATACCATTTCATATGTATAGAAACAAAAATTTAAAAAGCTTTGGGAGGATCATAACACATGGAGAAGTTGTAATCTATTACCTCAATTCCTTAATATAAGAGTTGATTGACTGTTGTTATGAATATTAATGAAGCTAAATACATTACTTAAAGGTATTCATATTTATCGTTTTTCTCTAAACTAATTTGTCTGAGTTATAACTTATATACAAACTTATTGTATATATAAATACTTTTAAATAGCGTATTTAATTAGATTTCTTAATCTCTCTAACAAAAGTCAACTGACTCTTATATTAAGAAACAAATGTAGTAAATTTGAACACCATTATTGTCTCACTCTCCTCTACTCTTCATCCTTTACCGTGATTAAACATGTTCAATTCAAGGGAAAAAAATCAACAATCATAAGCATAACGAGGTTGTCAAAGTTTCTAAAATAATAATGTTATCAAGTCCATATAAAACATGTATAATAACTAAACACTAAAGTATTTAATATTTTCATTTATTTATTATCAATACTAATATTTTGAATATTGTTTTGACAACATATTTTATCAAATTAATACATGACAAACTAAACAAACAGATACAAAGAAACAACTCCCCCATTTAAAAATAGTTAATTAAATATTTCATGAAACTAATTTTTAATTTAAAATATAATTGGTGAAATGATATTAACATTATCCCATTCATAGATTTTTTTTTAAAAAAAAATTAGGCTATGAGGTTATTGATCATTAATAAGAAAAGGGAATTTTTTTGGGGTGAAAATACTTTTTTAAAGGAAAAGGTAATTTATTAGGTTAAGGTAAAAAAAACCAATAAAATTTTATTAAAAGTGCATCATATACTTTTTGGATATTGAAAAATACCCATAAACATTTAAAAAAATGAAAGAAAAAATATTATAACCGTTAAATATAATTTAATACCATTCCACATGCATGTAAAAAATGACTTGGGCCATTCGATCAATTGATTTCAATGGTCATGGTTTTGTAAAACCACCAAAATCTCCTCTCAGATATAAGTGTTTTTCCATTTGGGCTTAGTTTTTCGATTTCACACGAGTATGTAACTGATCGATAGAAGTCCTTGATGGGCTTTAATTATGATTTTGAATTGCTGCTTTCTCGGTGGCCATGATTGTAGAAAAAATGCTACATCTGCGGTGTTAACAACTGTTAGGGTCATACACACTTCGTAGTTCATTGCTTATAGAGTCTGTTAAAAGAACTGGGTGTTAATAAAGTTCTTAGCTTCAAATGCTCGTGAATCTTTTATGGCCCTTTTGGTACACTGGAATTGATTTTGATGGAAATGGAAATGGATATGGATATGGAAATGGAAATGGAAATGGATATGGAGATGGAGATGAGTTTTAAAAGTACGTTTGGTATGTCATGGAATTGGAAACTAGTTTTTATACAAAAAGACTAAAATGCCCTTTTATATTTAAAAATAAAAAATCTAAAAAAACTTCACTTTTATATCAAAACAAAAAACTCTCTTTTTAAAACGCCACTGCCCCCACTTCCGCCGTTGGTTCCATCACCACTACTGTCCATTAGCCCTCTGCAGACTGTTTTTCCACCATTGGTAATTCCACCATTGCTTGTTCTTACTCCTCCTTCGGTAGATGGACCACCATCACCAAACATTACCATGGGTATCACCTCCTGATGTAGCCATTTATTCTCCGCCACCTGCATTCAATTTTTCCCCAGATGGATCCACACCAGCACCGCCACTCATCCCAATGTTCTCGAGTCCACCGGTGACGCCACAGCTTCCACAACAACCACCGGAAGATCCACTCTTATTTCCGCCCCCTCTTATACCAAATCCAACTACGCCGGACCCTGGCGAGTTCCCGACGCCGGAGTTTCCTATCCCACGAACACCGCCAGTTGTTACAGATGATCGAGTTTCTTTCACGCCACTGGTCTTTCCTTTTAGAAACAAGAGAAGATCGAACGCAGAGAAAGAGGGCAGAAGTGGAAATGGGGAAATGGAATTGCAAAACTGAACTTTTTTGATGGAATTCATTTCAGGGTATTTTGATGGAATTGGCTTCCACGTGGAAGCCAATTCCATCATACCAAACACACAATCTTTATGGAAATCAATTCCATTTCCATTTCCTTACCTCTAATTCCATCATACCAAACAGGACATTAAGTATTAACAACCGATTATCTACTTTGAAATGGATTTCCTTCCTGCATATTCCCAATTGAAAATAAAGTAGTTTTAGAATAGTTTTTAAATGCAAATTTGTCTCATTGGGATTTTCGCTTCTGAATAGATTTGACTTGCTTGAATTACTGAAGTTACAAATTAAGCATTTGATGCAACTCTTGCTTCTCTTTTATTACGTTAGTTAACCCTTTTTTTTTGGTTCGTTTTATTTTTGGATTTGAAAACAATAGGATGTTACAGCCATAATCTTATCAGGGTATTGATTTTAAAATTTTGTACATATCTCCCCGTCCTTAAGATTTACACATCATCTAAAAGTTTGAATACTTCTTACTCTGAAAGGATTAAACTAGTTTGGCATTCTTGTAGAACAAGGAAGTACAGTACATTATAACTTGTTTTCCAGTCATGATATTATTCTTTAGACATTTGATAGCTTCATTTTAATGGACACATATGATGACTTGTTTCCAGCCATGTTACAATACAAGTATTGTGATAAACATGGTCACATGGCGTTGCTAAAGCAACATCATCATCATCATCAAAATTTTCTAAACATATATTGCATAGATCTACCTTCATTTCTTTGTTGGGCATTTTCATTCTCTTGAGCGATGCTACTACTTCTTGTGATGCTGGAACTAGATCAGACAATTGTTGCATAAATTGATCTATGGCTTCATCTATTCTGCAAACTCTCTTGATCGTCTTCATGCATTTGGGCATCAGATTCAAGGATGGTTTCATAGATTCACAGACACCGTTATTTTGGGATTTTTTGTACGTGGTGAAGCCCCATCTACTATGACACAGTTTGATATCGAAACTATCTTCTAGGATCAAGTCTTCTAAATTCGAACAGTGAGGAGCTCTGCCGATCTCAAGTTTCAATGAGAGAAATTGTTTATCTGAATATAAGATGGATTTTGATATTAATTTGTCCTGAAAAAGATGAATTTATAACAATGATCAATAAAGCAACTAATAAAAAGGGAAAATGACAAAAAAAACCCTGGAAAATGTTTAAAGTTCTATATAATTTTTTTTATCATTCGTAGTAAAGTATTAACAACTAATCATAAGTAATTCGCAGCTTACTTTATAGTAACATCTAATTTGGGATTTTGCATCTTCGTCCACTGTTATTACCACATTTACAAAAAAAAATAAGTTATTATTAATAAAAATATATTTTAACAAAATAAATAATAATAATAATAAGGGAGAATTACCCTTAGGTCCCAAGCAAGACAAATAAATACAAAATGGTCCCAAATATTCACCTTTAATACAAAATGGTCCCAAAGATTCACAAAATTACAAAATGGTCCCAGGAATAGCTGCTCGGGTAGTAAATGAAGGCTGCTGAGGTTGTTAGAGGTTGTAAATGACAAACAACCTCTAACAACCTTAGCAGCCTTAATTTACAACATCAGCAGCCTTCATTTACTACCCGAGCAGTTATTCCTGGGACAATTTTGTAATTTTATGAATCTTTGGGACCATTTTATATTAAAGACCAATATTTGGAACCATTTTGTAAATAAGCCTCTTCCTTGGGACTTCATGGTAATTCACCCTAATAAAAATATATATTATAAAATTAAATAAAAATAAAAATCATAAATTTATAACTAAAACATATATTATACAAATTAATTAAGAATAAAAAATATTGTTATAAAAAATATTGTTAGTTTTTCAAAATATAATACTACATTCATTGCAAATAGAAATATTAATGCATTAATTAATGTTAATGGATAAATTAATATGTACAAGTAAAATAGTAAATTATTATAACTCACTTTCTTCTCTCCCCTCGTAAACCAAATAATAGATCGTTAAAAATACCACTTATCACCTCCCAACTTTCAATCAAATCAAATAAGGTGATCCCCTTCTTTGTCATTCCTTATCCTTCCCTTCCCTCCCCTCCCCTCCCCTACCATCCTTTCCCTTCAAACCAAACACACCTTAAATGAATATTTAAGTATGGTTCTAAATTCACCTAATAATATACTTTTTAGATGCATCTTAACCCTTAAAATTTTGATCCAATAATGTGATAGAAGGAAAATATGGTTAGAGGAGGGGAAGGTCTAGAGAAGCCAAGTCATATATGTTTTTGCACCCAAAAATATGGTGAATGGAAACTCAAAAATTGGGGGATATCTTCTGAAAACGGGTTTGGAATCATTTTCCTTAGTATCTCCTTAGAATCACACCTTCACCATTAAATCAAACCAAATGAAGGGTCTAGATTTAATATTTTATAAAATCAACACTATAAGTATAAATAAATTTAAACTGCTAAAATATGATTTACATGATTTATAAATGTAATATATACAAGATAACAAAAATTTTAATTTATAATAGAAATTTTATAAAATATTAAATATGAACCCTTCATTATTTGATCTATGGATGGAGATATGATTCTAAGGAAATATTGAGAAAAATGATTCTGAGGAATTCTGCTCCTTCAAAAAACATATAGCCCCGAACTTGTCAAGGAAAGAAAGATATTTATATTTTTTCATGCAAACTGAACATGTGGCCATGAAACTAGTTGTTAATTTTCATGGACGCAGCCACTTTCCATTGACTTCGCTGACCCGTTCTGCTTGTGCGTAGTTGTTACTTTGGTTTTGAATGGTTCGTGGTACTTACTTTTACAATAAATATAATATTATATTTTGAAAAAGACTAATATATTTTTATTTATACTTATATTTTTCATTTCAAATTTAATAATATATTTTTATTTATAACAATATATTTACATAAGGAGTTGAAGGCTGAAGGATCAAATGACTAATTTTTTATACATTTATATATTATTATTCCAACAAAAAATTGTATCAGTAAAATAGATAAACACACGATAGAGAGACTAATAATAATATTAATTAAATTAGACATAACCCTCTAAAATTTGGAATAGGTGAAATGTAGTTTTCCATGTCCAAAAATAAAAGGCAAAGGGGGAAAACAAAGTCTATCGGAAGCAATATATATATAGTAGCAATGATAATTTAAATTTTCATAAAAATAGTTATCTTAGGCGTTTTCTAAGGAGTGTATATATAAAACGGCGGCATAGTTCGTATCGACCGTAATTGACGAAGTGCTCTCCTTCTCTTTGCCAGGGTCGTTCCTGTCTGTCATGGTGACTGGTGATAACAGTGGCGGACTGAGGGTGCAAACTATTTTTTGAGAAGATAAGTGAGACTCATTCTTAATACCTTTCGAAAACAATTTGAGCAAAAATTCAATGGGTTCAAAATTAGCAAATAAGTGGGTGCAAAATAAATTACATAGTACTAATATATATATATAATTTTTTAGAAGTTAGAGGATGCGGTTGAATCCGGTGAAATACACCTGGGTCCACCCTTGTGTACATGTCACTGCTCTGATACCCTAGAGGACTTTGTACAGGGATTAATGGAATAGCAACTTGTTTATTGATATGCCAACATTACAAATATATAATACGAGTGGTTGTACCAGTCGGGAAGATATTCTCGGATCTACTGCTAATAACATAAGATATATCATATTAAATATATGCAACATAATACAGTGGATACTGGATATTGCTAACGTAAAACATTGTAACTGATATAGCTATCGTAACTGCATGCATGTGACTGCATATCCGCTTATACGCATAAAACAACCTTAGATCCATAGAGCAGGTCCAAAAAAGAGGGCCAAGGCAGCGGCAAAACAACCAGACGCAATCGACGGTGAAATAGCAACTGCAGCGCCAGCGTGAGCAGCAGTGTGGACAGTGTGGACAGTGTGAGCAGCCTCAGCACCGTGAGCAATACCAGTAACAGGATCGCCATGAGCAGCGTTAATAGCGGAGACGACGATGAGGGCCACAGCCATTGTGCTAAGGAGCATGCGGTGAGTGAAAGCCATGGATGATGCAGAAGCTTCTAGGGATTCGAGTGTTGAAATAGTTGAACACCACTGAGATATTCTTCCGACGGTAGGCCAAAGAGGTGAAGGTGAAACGTTTAAATAGGGAGGGAGGGATTGACGTGGGCAGCTTGGGCAGCTGCCCGAATTTACAGGCTGGCGATTAGTTGGAGCTGATCAGGGACGAGTTGACGACGGAACTGGACAATAAATACAGTGAATGGAAACCGGTTTGGCTTGCCTAAGAATCATTTTGCTCCGTATCTCGTCAAAATCACTATCTTTTTTATGCAAACTGAAAAATATGCCATGAAATTAGATGTTAATTTCCATGGACGCAGTCACTTCCCATTGACTCCGTTGACCCGTAGTGCTTGTGCGTAGTCGTTACTTTGGTTTTGAATGGTTCTTGATCCTTACATTTACAATAAATATAATATTATATTTTGAAAAAGACTAATGGCTTTGTTTGGTAAGCCATTTTGCCCAACGGGTGCGCTTACCGAGACAAAATTCCTCTCACATAAACTGCCTCGGAATCTGTGTCCGTTTTCCCAACGGACTATCCAAACGGAACCAATATCTCGGTGTTGAAATAGTTCGACACCACTGAGATATTCTTCAAACGATGGGCCAAAGAGATAAAGGCGGAACTTTTAAATAGGGAGGGATTGAAGTTGGAGCTGGTCAGGGACGAGTAGACGTCAGAACCGGACAATAAAGATAAGGCCACACCCAATGCAAACAGAGACCAGAGATATAAGCAATTCTTGAGGATGGTTACTAGAAAGCAATCAAGCAAAACGCGCCGCGCGCGCGTGTATCTACCTGTCGCTTATGGAGGAAGATGGAAGGTTTGGTACAAGAAAATGCCCAAAAAAAATAGTTTATGAGGAGGAGGAGGAGTACAATAACATATTGATTTTTTATGTTAAAAAGATGAACTTTCAATCGGATGGTCCGATAAATTTTTCATTCAAATAAAAGATGGTTCATTTAAATAAATAGTGAAAATATAATGTACTATCGTCTAACCTCATTCTAATGTGTTGTAGATGGATTTTTCATTCGAACGAAAAAATGGTTTATTCGAATGAATAATGAAAAATACAACATTATATTTTCTAACCTCATACGAATGTGTTGAAGATAGATTTTTCTTTAGAATGAAAAATAATAATGCAATAACAAGACATCTGCTTTGCTTTGAGGACCGTGTATAAGGACTCTTGTTGATGCGATCTAAGATGACTCATCAAATTTAAATAGCCTTTTCAAGTTCTACGTAAATCAAATGTAAGAGCCAAAGCCAAGAGACTTCAAAAAGCATTGAATGAGCTTGTGTAAAGGTTTTAACGAAGCAAATGACTTTGGATCAACAAATGAGAATGAAAACTTCAAAGACATCATTAATTTGATTTGGGCTGAAAATGGACCTGTAGATCATATTTTGGGGTCGAAGGTTTCAAATCAAAGGGCTTGAACCACGTATTACACATGATCAGACTCATTTGGGCTTAAATAATCATATTTTAGGCCTAAAATGTTGATTACCTTTTATATATTTTATTTCCGCGATAATTTATATTTTGAATTAAATAGAAGATATTCTTTTGAATATCATTATACCTAGATTTTAGAATAAATATAAGTTTTAAATTTGAATTTTATTTTTTTAGATTTTAGATTGAATTTTATCTTTTTAGGATATAATTTCAGAATGTAACCTTTATAAATACATTGTAATGCTCATTCATGAGATTAGATTAGATTGGAGATTGCATTATGAGATTTTTACGTTTTGAAATACATTGTAATGCTCATTCATGAGATTAGATTAGATTGGAGATTACATTATGAGATTTGATTTGAGATTAAATTTTACATTGTACAAGTTGCTTCTTGAGAGATGATTCTCTATAGGGTTCTTTATTGAACTATCAACTTATCAAGACTTGATCAACCTTATGGGGTCTTTTAACACCTAGGATTCTTATTCTTTAGTATTCAAAGGTTCAAGTGAATCGTTAACCTTTGTTTAGTATTCTTCGGGTACGTATATCTCAGATTGGTTATAGGTTCTTGGGTCTTTCCTTAGAGGGTTCGCACCATCTTGATATCAGAACTTCAGTTCTAAATTCAGGTTTTCGAGTTCAAAACTCAAGTTTTAGCTTTCCATTGGTTTTTGAGTTTTCTTGAAAGTGTTGAGAAAATTCTTCAATATTTGTGTTTTGAAATGTAGAACTCGAGTATTGTCATTAATTTTGTTAAAACTTGCATTTATTTGGAAGCATTTGAACTTTGAAATTCATATGCATGTCAATACTCAAGTATTGCAATCCAATACTCGAGTTTCGCTAGTACTTTAATCAAAACTCAAGTTTTCCTGAAAATGTTGTGCTGTGAAATTTGAAACTGATGAATGATACTCAAGTTTTCCATTCCGCAACTCGAGTTCTCTTAAAAATGTTGAGTTTTGAAAACATATTTTAAATACTTGATATTCAAGTGTTAGTATCCATTACTCGAGTTTTATCAATACATGAAAGTGTTGTGTTTCAAAATTATATTTTCAAGCATATTAGAGCGTTAGTATTCTGAACTTGAGTGTTATCAATACTTCCATCAAAACTCAAGTATTCTCTGAAAGTATTGTAAGTAATATAGTAGATATAAGTTAACTATATTTTAAGAGAATTTGCTGCACTTAAAAATAAAAACAGAGAAGAGAATTCTGACTAAATTTCTTTTTAAATTCAGTAGAAATTTATACAACTTCAACAAAATTTACGAGCATTATAAGCATTTAAAAAGAAAAAGAATTGCGGAACCAGCCAATGGTTTCCTTGTCTGGTCTCATGGCACAATAATCAACCTTTTGTGGCGTCAAATTTTTGGGCCTTGACACCAATTTATTAGGTTTACCAAAATGGTTTAATTATTTACGGCTTAATAAATGTTTGAATCCATATTAAAATAGTACCCTATCGGTTCATTTCGATCTCTTCTTCCCTTCAAAATCTGTAAAATCAGAACCCTCAAAGCAGATCTGGTTCTTCTTCTCTACAACTTTAGCCTCTCTAGCAAACACAGCCTCAAACTTCTCTATCCTCTGAGCACACTCTCTAACAAACACAGCCTTCAAGGGGAATTAGGATCGATGGCTAAAGTAGTAGCTAGACAATTTTAGATCTCTTGAAATATTTCGTTTTAATTGTAGGCCCCAACTATATTCTATCATACTCTTTACTTGGATAAAAATCAAACCACTAGTATTGGTGTTGCATATATTCAATAGCACATCCGCATACCAACAAGGGTGCGTTTAATTTTTTATTGAAAAATGTGCCCATATTTAATGTCTGATAGTATCTTGAACATGATTGTTTTTAATAGGATGAGATTGTTCTTAAAAATAGCATATCTACTAAATTCATTAAAGCGTACTATCCCAATCCTTAATATAATATACAATTACTTAAAATTATTTATGTATATAATTATATTACATGTCATTTTATAAGTCATAAAAATTAGTTTGAAGAAAAATAATAGATAATTTTAAGTAGTGTATTTAGCTTCCTTAATTTCTCAAGCAGAAGTTAACAAACTTTGTATTAAGGATAGGTAATATTTATTCATGTGTATCATTACATTATACATCAATTTATATCTACTATTTTTCTCCAAACTAATTTGTCTAATTTATAAACTAAGATATAATATAATGGTACACATAAATAAATATTTAATTTTAAAATTATTTATTTAGTTTCATTGATTTCTAAAAAAAGGTCAACCAACTCTTACATTATGGACCAGATATAATATTCTTCAACATCATTCGATTATATAACAATTTACATTTACCATTTTTCCAAACTAATATGTCTAATTTATAAGCTGATATATAATAAAATGGTCCACATAGATAAATATTTTTAAATAGTTTATTTAGTTTAATTAATTTCTTAAAAAAAAGGTGAACAAACTCTGAGACCTATGAAAAGAGCCCACTCTTCGACTTCGAACAACTGCATATCTAAATAAAGGATTTCCACAGTTGAATTAGTGTCGCAACAGCACTGCAACAGCTTGACATCCCATTCATGTTCTAACATACTCTCATCAATGTCATGAAGAATAGAATAATCTGGATGGGAGTAAGGAATCAGTGACTACAATATATAACTAGATATTAATTCACCACAGTCACTCTCAATTACCATCTTATAATAGCCTTAATCTGATGCAATCTTTAAACCCCGTGCAACACCACAGGTTTCAACAGATAGGATCCTACCCAGGCCAATTTTGTACATAAATATGCCTGAAGCAGCTCCTCATCACACAAAACACCTCTACACGTGCAATGGCCATTGGATGCTCTAACAAGGGAGGTTTGAAAAATGGTGGGAAATAGGTTAGGCCAGGCCAGGCTTTAATTAAATAGGCCAAAGCCTGCAATGAAGATAATAAGCCTGAACCTAAACCTGAATGTAGGCCTTTTCTTTTCGGCTTAGGCCTGAGCCTTTGAAAGGCCTGTAAGGTCTGAAGCCTTTTTAGAAACCTACATATAATATAGATCTCTAAAAAGGCCTCTTCTACACCTTTTAAAAAAGGGCTTAAGGTATGTTTTAACCATATTATACTTATTGTAAGTTTTTAATATAAAAATTAGGATAAAAAATTCAAAAAGTGTTTTTTGCATCATATAAAAATAATTATATTTATTTTATATATAAATAAGCTAGCATGTAGGCTTATAGACCAGACTTCAAAAAATAGGCCTGGCCTATTTATCCAATTAGGCCTTTAAATAGGCCTTAGCCTGACCTGTTTAATAAACAGGTCAGGCCAAATCGGGCCCTAAATAGACCAAGTCGTAGGCCACCTAATAGGAGTTTGGCTTACTCCCACCTCTATGGTAACTTGTTGATTGTTGATTATCTTCTTGAGGAGATTAGACGACTGTTGCTGTAGGATTGTGATAATGTTGGCCTATCTGCTGCCTTGGGACTTTGGTTACTGAGGGGGGTTTCAACTTCTATAAAAAAAAAAGGATTTTCAAATATGGAGGATTAAGGTAGCAGGATTACATAAGGCTTTAGAAAATCAACATTAAAAGAAGATTTTTTTTCCCTTCTATATTCATAATTTCCAGATAGAGGCTTCCCATGTAAGAATTTGAGATAGAAACCCCAATTTCTCTTTCAAGATTAAGATCCATCCAATTAAGCAACAGAGCATAAAAATTTTAAGAATATGAAAATACTTATATCAAATTCCTTATATGCTTTATATCAAGTTCTCCAATCATATTTAGTCATACATCTTATTTTCTGAAATAGTATCATTTAATTATAAAACCAACATTAAAAAATTAGAACACATAGTTATATGTATATAGGAGAATGTGACATAATGAATATAAGGAACTTAATTGATGTAAATGTAGTACAAATAGGAAAATAACCGAGATTTAGTTGATGCAACCAAGGCTGCCTTGTGAAAGTGCAATCATGAAGGAAGTGATGAAGAACATCTTCCACCCCAAAACCACAACATAGACATAAAGGAGAAGATTTTTGTGAGCATTACTTCGACAGGCCTTAGGCAGCCCATTGTTAAAAGAGTAATTTACAAATTTGCCCTAAAAGTTTTCTATGAGGAGTAATATAACAACGTTGGTTTTATTAGGAGTAATGTTACCCTGAAAGTTTTAAAATGGTATAATGTTGTCTTATTCCTTTGAAAAACGAATGTTCACCATTAAAAAATTGATGTTAATCATAAATATTTTGAAAGGAAAGGAGCATCAATGCTCCATTTAAAAGCTTTTACAGCAACGTTAATTTTGATAAAAAACTTCTGAGATAAATTAATACTTAGTTCAATATAAGTAGCCTATAATTTAGTTATTTGTTAAAAAATGTGTAGAGAAGGCTAATGATTGCACAATGGCTTGAAATTGATATGGGAGCCAGTCCTTGTTCTTCCTTTATGTTTTTATACAATCTTCATACGAAATCCAAACAAAAATTTACCTCCCACAACAACAAAAAATCACTCCATCCAAACACTAAGAGTGATTTTTGGTATATATCACACAATTTTATGAAAACATGTTTGCTGCAATATGTAAAATAAAAACTAAATCGAAGGAGACCAAAAGCGTTGTTCTTTTTATGCTGTTATTTTGTTAAAATTTATTATTGTATATATATATACTTGTTTATAAGACAACCTAAAGATTCATCATTGCCATGTATTTCTGCAATGGAAGTTGATACTAAAGTATATGCTGGAGCATTTTCTTCACCTGAACAATAACATGGCAACCACTTTTACTCAATGTTTTATGAGCACATTCTTTGGCCAAACAAAAAAAGCACATTTCTGATTTATTAAGTCATAAAGAAGTGTGGATCTCGCAACAAGGTATATCCTCTAAAAATAGAGAAGTCAAAACACAAGAATTCTATTCTCTTGCGCTATATAGAAAATAGAAGGCATCCCATTGAATAAAGTATTGCCATAATTTGGATTTGAACAAAGAGCATAACATTCTGTCAACATAACCCTTGATAAAACCTCAAATATTCAGAAGTATGCATATCGGACAAATTAACCAATATTATAAAAGTTAAGCCCTTCAATATGAATCAAGCATATAAAGTTACCATTTGATTATTGTTCACGTCAACCATAGTTTCTATCACGGGGTTGAGTTTTCTGTCACCACCTGAACTACTGTTAGAAGCCAAACATACCACCCTGAAAGGAACTAAACGTCTCCTATGTAGACCAGAGGAACTGAAACATACAGCTAAACCTGTGTTGCTCTGTGAATAAATTCATAGCAATAAATCTCTATACCCAGATAAGCAAATCAAGCAATCTCAAGGAAAATTAAAATAAACAATATATTTTTTGAGAAATAAAACTCTAAATAGAGAACTCAAAAGTAAAATTTCCAATTAGCAGGCCTACATTCTTGTCATATCAAATTGAGAATAAAAAAACCGACAAAGTCATTGTTCAAATTTACCAGAAAAATTACTAAAGCAGTGATTGAGCATGGATTTTTTTTCTTGAGGTAGAATAAGAAATATGGTCAAAATTTAATGGATTTGAACTTACCAGGAAGCCGCATCTATTGGATGAGATCATGATGGCGAAAGAAATGTGAGAAAACGTACATGAGAGGCATTGCTAATAAGCTCATGAAGGAAAATCTCCTTGTTGCTGTAAAAGGTGTTGATGATAAGACTGAGAAGTTGGTTGATCTCAGCTTGAAAAGCAAACGTCTCAGTCTCCACCGTTAACAATCTACTCTACAAGGAAGAAGAAGGGTTTCGGTAGGAGATCAAAATTAGCAGAGCTTGAGAGTGAAAAATGAGAAGTGAGCTGTAGAGTGAAATGAGACGATTATATGAGAGAATGGATGTAGGGCTACTGAGCGGAGCAACGACATTGAACCCATAGAATGGATGCGGGGCGACAACAGAGCGACAATGAACACATAGAAAAAATGGTTGTAGGGCTACAAATTATTTTTATTTTTTTTAATGAGGGGTAAAAAAGTCTTTTCAATAAATCTATCATCTATTTTATCTAAATAAAAAAATTTATATAGTTGAATTCTATATCCATTTCTAACCTACCAAATAAACTTTTAAAATTCACTTCCAGCATAACTTCCATTTTTATTTCCATTTCTACTTTCATTAAAATCATTTCTGTGGTAATAGAGTTTGCCATCAAAGCCTTGTTGGAACCCGTCATCGACCGAGGTGACGTAAAAGCCCATTATCGAAGCCAACCCTAGATAATCCCCTAGGCATCGTCATCACTCTTCACGCTATCACCGTTGTAAGCTAGCATGCTTCTCATTTTGCTTCTCTGTACTTGTCGCTAACACTTTAATTTCTCGATATCATTACTTCTCCGTACTAGGTGTCATCGATTTCTCACTTCTTATCCATGCAGTGGAATTGGGCTAGGAAAATAGGTTGGGTTGGCGAAATGCCAGCTCGCTAAGGGGTGAGCCTTAATCCGTGAGTTAGACGAGTTGAACCCAATAAATATTATATATATTACCTTTTTTCATTCTAATATTTTTTTATGAAGGAAAAAGTAATATTAAATTTTATTTTTAAGAAATTATTAAAAATTTATTGATGAAATTGGAAAGACAATCATGTAAATATATTATCTTATAAAAAAATAGATAAAAAAGGAAAAATAAATTTATTTCTATTTTTTAAAAAAATAAAAACTGGGGGCCTGGCCGGCCATGGCAGGCTGGGGTTGTAGTTTTGCAACCTGTTGCCTTGGCGGGTTGTGGTAGGCTTTCCAACCACAACCTGCAAGCCATGCAGGTCAGCCCTCATCCCGCAGGCGGACCCACTTTCCCATCCCTACAGTGAAAGATTTAGATCAAGGTTAAAAAAACAGTGTGACCTTGCTCCCACCCATTTTTGTTTTAACTACATAAATATTTGTAGGTGCAAATTAATTCGTTTATTAATTAGTTGCAAAATATGTTTTAGCTGTTGATTTTATTTATAAAAATAGGATTGATTTCTTGTATAATCAATAATTTAATTTTGTCTAAAAATTTAATACATTTTTTAAACTTCTCGGCCTTCATTCCCTATAATTTGTAATGGTATTTTTTTTATTTATGTTTATGGCATCCAGTACCGTAGTCTCATACCTTTATTGCTGTTTCTTGCTTAATATATTTAGGATTTTCAGATTTAAAAGTTGCGCAGCTTGATCTCATGTACTGGTTTTTGAAAAGAAATGGAAAATAGCAAGACGGCATATTGTCTAGTCTGTCAAAATCTACACAGCCAGGCTTTTATAGTCTAACGCATGTATCCAAATCGCTAAAAGGCCTGTAAACAGCCCAGCCGACTGAGTGGCCTGCTAGGCTAGTCTGTTTTTTTTTTTTTCTTATATTATATATATAATATATTAACCCTTGCCCTAGGTTATCTCTCTTCCTGAGTCCGCCTCTAGCTTAGTCCGCCTCTGCTTACGGCGCCTTTGCCCTCTCTGCGCTCAATCACTCATCTTTTCTGCTCGTCGGAACTCGGAAGCGTTCAGGTGTGCTTTTTATTCGCCTCTGCTTGCTTGCCTTATTCCTTCGCTCGTCTTTGTTTCTGCTCGCCTCTGCTTTAGTATGCATCTTTTGCTTTCAAGGTATTTTCACAGTTCGTTTTTTGGGTATGTGCAAAACGAAAGCAGAGTTATGATTTGCATAATGAGGGTACATTATCAAATAACAAGCTTTAGTATGCATCTTTTGCTTTCAAGGTATTTTCACAGTTCTTATTTTGGGTGTGTGCAAAACGAAAGCAGAGTTATGATTTGCATAATGAGGGTACATTATCAAATAACAAGCGTCCTCGAATATCGAAACAACAGTATCCCCATCTTTATTGAATTTATTCTCTAACATATCGATCTCTACTTTACTCTATTCCACTTACATGTGAAGTCTTGGACTTTATCGATCTGGAAAACTGGGTGGGAAGGGATGAACTAGTTTTGGGTAGAGTTGAGAGTTGATTTGGGACCAAGTATACAATTGAGATGGTGATTGAAGGGAAGGGTACGAGGGGAAGAAAGAAGTCAGAAAAATACAAGGGATGGATGAATCACGTGAGGTGAAGGGGCAACGTAGTGAGAGGGCGTTCTCTTTATTCCACTTACTATTTGTGGTCTTGCGTCTCATGTTTTAAAATTATATTTTCAACTGGGCTGATGAGTTTGGGGGTTTCCAAATCCTTGTTTTCTAGTTTTAGAATGAGCCTTTATTACAGACAATCTCTGCTTTGAAGCTGCGTTGCTTGCCTGGATGATGAGAAAGAATTCCTATAGATGATTCTGATTCAATTGTCTGTTTGGTTGGATCTGGTTTGTTTGTCTGGCACGAGATACTGTTGTAATTGTGGCAACTCTTGATTATTAAACTTCATTTAATTTTGAAGAAACTTTGTTTAGAATTGAACTGAGGTTCTGGGACTGTCTACTATCACTTAATTTAGCAGCAAAAAAATGCTGCAGAACCCTTATACTGTTTATATGTAACTCTCATCAATGACTGAAATTTTAACTCTTTCCCATTGATTGCTTTTTGGCTATTTATTTAAAGCCTTTAAAGTAAAAATGTCTAAATGGTGCAAGCAAGAGAGAGCTCTGTGATGTGGTTTGTAGGCTTTGAAAGCTCAATAGATGTGAGCATTGCTGGATTTTATTGAAAATGTTATTGCATACTTTAAAAGGGTTCCTTTTGTCATATGTTAAAACCATCTCCCATTTTTAGTTGAAGAGTAATAAAGCTAATAACCACCGTACAGCCACCTGGTAGGGAGATCAGAGTCAACGTTTTGCCCACTAAAATCACCCTGTTGCCCTTATTTGTCTGTTTTGTCTGCTTGGGCTTCCTTTTATATGTATGTGCAATGAAAGTAATCCTATCAATTACAATTGTGAATGTTCTTATATCGGTGTAGATATCTATCTGTTTTGTCTGCTTGGGTTTCCTCTTGTACTT
>JANTPZ010141253.1:0-18226 GCA_025593235.1 Vachellia pachyceras | reverse complement strand
GTGGCATGGAAGCTTTCATTTGGCCATAGTCAGTGCGATCATGCAATTGAGAAGGGAAACAATCTACGTAAAAGTTATTGAGAAATGGTACTTTCAACTTGGGAATCACTTATATTACTGACAACTTCCTGGCTATGCAAATGGGACTGTCAAATTGCTGGCTTCTCAATGAGAGTTATGATTTATGGGACATCCTTTGGTTCTTCTAGTTAAGATGTTCATATGATTGTGATCTTGGGGGTCCTTGGGTTGACATGTATAAGCGTCTTTTGCTCCTGCTGTTATCTGCTGCTGAGACTTGGAAGTTGTCTGTATTAGTAGATTGCGTTACAGCTCTACCCAATGGATAATTGGAGCAAATTGACGAAATTAGACCAACCTAATGCTAACCCAAGTCTTGAAAGGTCAATGAGACAAGGGAAATAAAATAAAGAGCACAAAGAAGGAATCTCCTTACTTGAGAGGTTAAGTCCCCTACATGCCCAAAAAAGTAGTTTCATTTGTCTCCTCCACCTTTACACAACCCTAGAAAGCATCTTACTCGGCCCTTGCCATGTCAGTGGCTATGTCAGCATCCAACTCAGCATTTCCAGTTGACTAACCAGCATCTATTGCTGGGCCTATGGTACCATTCCACCTATGATACTTCTGGCACCATTTCCTAGCAATGCTAACATTGGGCCTCCTCCTTGATTAGACTCAGCCCATGAAAGTACCAGGTACATCATCTGCTAGGTTGCCTGTATAGGACTTGTAACTACTGCTTTTTGCTGGCATGAAAAGAGCGAAATTTAAGTATATGTCCTTTTATCTTGAAGTGGTGTTAATCTTTATTTCTATGGAACAATGCGCAGCTTGCCTTGTGTCTTTCAGTAATTTTTGAGAAATTTTGGCACATTTATATGTTGATCTATCGTTGGAGGGTTGCCAGAAGTATAATACACTCGGATGGAGCTGTTACAGATATAGAAGTATCATAGGCCACTGCATGGTGTACCCATGAAATCTGATTATTAAATGGTATACTGAGATCAGACTTTTGTTTGGGTAGCTAAGTCATTGAAACTGGGATGTTTTAACTGCCAAGCTGATAGTTTTTAAAGGTTCAGCAAGTTGTCCTACTCAGAACTGTTTATTCAAAGTGGACCACGAATTATTTGATCTGATAGTGAAGGTAGGACCTGATGTTGGTGGCAGTAGACATATCTCTCTGAAACTAAAAATTAAGGGGGTTTTATCAATTTCATGGCCAACAATATGTTGGAGAGAAACAATTGGGATGTATCTCATATACTTAGTAGACTCATTATCATATTGATATCTCAGTTGTTCAAGATCCTCTGTGATAGGCAAGTTTTCCTTATGGTGCTTGTATTGTCATGAAATATCGGAAGAAAGGATTGTGTAATGATCTGAAGGCTTGCTGCTAATCTGAAGCTCATCGGCAAGTATTCTGCTTCTGGGTCTGAATGATGTGACATATATGGAGCTGTGCTTTGCGTGATCAAGCTGAATATCATCATGTAAGGTTCAATAATTGCATTTGAAATTTAATTGTTGCTCATCTAAATTGGGCTATAGCATTAGATCATCTTGGCATTTGTTTCAAGTGTGTCATCTTACTGGAAAAGTTAGTGTAGAAGAATAGCAAGGAACTTCGAATCCTAACATAACTGGATCAATATTATAACGATTTTATTGATTAGATATATAATCCTAAGTGGTGACTTTCTTCCCTACATTTCTTGCTGTGTTGTTACCCTACTTTTTAATGATTCTGGGAGGAAGATCGAAGGGATAGTAGCCTATCTACTTTGCTTCCAAGAATAACATGAGATCTAATTGGCTTGTTAATTAATTTTTCTATCAGGTCCACCTTTGGAGTCTTCTGGGGTCTTTTAGGCAAGCCACTTTCTGAAATAAGATATTCAAGTTAATCTTTTGGGGTTCTTCCTTATTCTCCTTCAAGATTGACCTTCCTCTTGTTGAGTTGGCTCAAATTTTAGATTATATAGTATTGGGAGAGAACTCTGACTGTCCATGTAATGGCCCTCCTGTTTGCATTATGTTGTTATTGTTAATAGTTTTAATTGATTGTATATCCTTCATTGGAATGGAAACCCATTGAAGTAATTGGATGGTGAGTAACTGTGAAGAATGTGAAAGAGCTTCTATGTATTATGGTTTTATTGCATTCTTGGAGCTAGCTAAAAAGGTGTAGGGTGATCAACCTTCCTCATAAGTTATTCTTACAGGCCAGTCTCCTAATTAGCCTTCTAGTAATAGCAAGAGGTATAGATCTTAGTTTGTGCTGGTGACAAACCATGTTGAACTATAAAATCATTTAATATGGTTTATTGCTTCTGGATTTTGTGACCTCCTAGTTTCCTTGGAGCATTGGTGATCCGAACCTAGGGCTCGAAATCTTGTAGGTCACCAGTTATTAATTTTGCTGATCTGAACATAAATTGATTAAAGTGGTTTGAACATGTGCAAAGAAAGTCACTAGTGGCACTAATGAGGGGAGTTGAATGGATAGGTTTTGGCCTAATGAAGAGATCTAAAGGGAGACCAAGAAGGACACTCAAGGAAGTTATCAATGTTACACTCTTCATGAAAGATATTTCTGAAGAGTTAGTTTTTGATTGCGTATGAATTGTGTGACCCTTGAAGCTGACTTTCACTTAGTAGGATAAGGAAGACCAAGAAGGATGCTTCAGGAAATTATCAAATGTGATCTATTCATGAGTGATGTTTCGAAAGAGTTAGTTGTTGAAAAAGTATAGTAGTGTCATTTTATTCATTTAGCTGATTTCTCTTCGTAAGAAAAGGCTTGTTTCTCATGAACAAGTTTTGTTGTTAGGGGCTTAGGGCATCAACATGAACAGTCAGTTTCCTAGTAAAAAAGCAAAGGCCATTGTGGTTGGTGATGCGATCTTAATCTGATTTCCACCGGGTAAAATGTGGATGTATGCATCTCTTTCATCAACCTTTGAGGCGATTGACCAGATATATGACTCTTCAAAAGTTACTAGAATACTCAGTAACATATGCGACGGATGCTAGGGTTTTGGAGATTGTTGAAGATATTAATGAAACCTATTGTGGACTTTTACCTCAGCTTGAGATTTTGGGGTGAAGTGCTTCATTACATGGTATCAAAGAAAATAGGAGTTCTTCTTGTAGTTTGCTTGTATGGTGCTCAACTTCTTGTCATTACAACATAAGACAGTTTCGCACCATTGAACTGGCCCCCAAATATTAGTTCATGTTGTATTTTTTATCCTGCTGTTATTATGGTATATAACATCACAAATTATGCTATTTCAATTGTCTTTTGCTTATGATACTTTTTATGAATCTTTTCTCAGCAATTTGTCTGCATATTTGATTTGCTTGCCATTTATTTGAATCTAATGTTAAGTTTATTGCGGATGCAGATTGGAAACTGGTAATCCTGTCCAAGACTGGATGGTCTGCGCAGAATCTTCTATTGGATTTCAATAGCCTTCTGATTGTTTCAGGGAGAAGCTTACTCCGGGCTGAACAATTTCAGTCATTGATTGATGCAGTTGTAGCGTGGCTGAGAATTATATTTTATTATTCCTAAGAATGCTTAAATGGGGCCGTTTGGGAATGCAGTAGAGAAGTGCTTTTACGCAAGCTGAAGTAAACCCAATATCTTTCACGCGATAAGCCCACCAACAGAAATAGGTAACATAGCTTAACGCAAGGTTAAGTGGCCGTAAAATTTTTGGATGTTGATAGCAACATGTCTCAATTGATCACGTTATATTGTGGCTACTTAGAAAATTGGGTTAATACCATTCTAGGCTCTTTTAATTGATCGAAAATTGATTTGTCTTTGTAATTTCAAGTTGAGTTTTTTTTTATCTATATAATTTTATAAGGATTTAATCTGAATTAACATTATAAATATAAGATTCAAAACTGAAATTGGATGAAACTATATGGAATAAAACCAAAATTTGTTGGATTCCTTTACATTTAATAATTTGTTGGATTTGTTTACATTCAATAAGTTTTGATTTTGATTTAACGTTGTTAACAGAAATTTAAAAAAAGTTAAATTCAAATGAAGTTCCTATAAATGTGTAAAAATTTAAAATTCTAGAGATTAAAATCAAAATTTATTTGAAATATTAATCCTATGTTATTTTAAATGTTTCAATTGTTTGGATTGGTTGCTCTGGCATTAGGTATGCCACCCATTTCTGTTTTTGCTTGTTTTGACGGGGCTTGATGTGAGAATATTATTGGAATAAAAAAATATTTCTTTAAAGATTAAAATGAGATTTTTAGGCTATGGGTAGTCAAATTGACAAAAGTGTGCCTCTTTTAGACCAAAATGTCAATTCACACGAGGATGTATGTTGCCTCCAAGGGATGGATCAAAAATACCATCATGTTGAGTATTGGTATATAACGCTACAGTTTTTTTTTTGGGCCAGTACTTACGGTTATTTAATTTATGGTACGAAGGATTGGCATTGACATTCATCATTGAAGCATTTGGAAAAGCTAAACGCACGTTCAACAGTGTTTTTTCATAAAATGAGATAATTACATTCACATATTTACCTCGATTTACGTAAAAATACTTCTTTACCATATTTTTAAACGGGTACATTATTGCTGTTGAGTATGGCCAACTATACATCAAAAAAACAAATATACTACGTCCGACTCTAAATATAAACCCTACATCACAATGAATGTTGATATTTGGAAATGGAAGTAGCAATTACACTGACTCTAGGGAAGAAACTTCTTTGAGAGTTTTTTTACAAATTTTTTTATTTAAAGATCAAGCACTTAAAGGTACGAAGTTACAACGGCGGAATTAAACTCGTGACCTCTCACATAAAAAACACTATACCACTGAGTTACAAGGTTTTGGATGTTAATTTACAATCTTTGAAAAAATAAAATAAAATAATGCAAGACGCAAATAAATACTCAACTTTTTTAAAATCATAACGTCTAATGCTTGAAGGTTGAAGCCTTGGTGTTGTGTTGCTAAGTTGTGGAGATGGGAGGCAACACCTTGGATCTCTTGCCCTTCACAGGGCATTGTGTATCAGGAAAACAACCGTCGTATGCATTCAAATCTTGTACCAACCCTCTCTGCGTTACCTTCAAAGGGTAGCTCACTAGATGAACGCCTTCCATGTCCACGATTTCTTCACCGCTGTAGATTTCCCACATTCTATCTCCGATCGATCGCATTTTCCGAACGCATTCCAAACTCTCTGGCTCCAGCATCAACTGTTCCTCTGTGCACCTACTGTGCTCGTACCACAGTGACATCCTGTGTGCGTGAATCTCCCCGCGATTCATCGCTTGGTTGTTTGAATCCGCCACATCTTGCGATTGGTAGCATCCTATGGCTATCTTGTGTCTCTTTGCCCATCCATGGATCTCTGGTTCTCGTTTGCTGACCCTATCAACATGTACAGGTCATCCACTGCAAATAATGTTCGAGAAAGTGGTGAGATCTTATCACTTGTCTGAGCTTTGGAAATGAGTGGTTGTGTGGTGAATGTACTGCATTCAGGTATTTACATAAATTTTAGATATTTAGCATCTAATTCGTTTGGCTGTTTTAAACTTGTTAGATTTTCACGTTTTAGGAATAAAGCAGGGACAAAAAATGGGTGCTTGGTGTGGTTCTGAACCTTCTGATGAATATTTTTCTTAGGAGGATGAAGTTAGATGAAGTTTTGTTTTGTTTTTAATCCTCCGTTGATTGGATTTATTCACAAAAATACTAATATAAATATATTGGAAATGACCATTTTCTTCAAATCTAGTAAAAGAGAATTTACGGAAAGAAAAGAAGTTAGTGATTTAAATATAAGGTCAATCTTTCGTACCTATCATGAGCTTGGACTGGACATACACCATGAACCTTGTACTCTTTTGGGCATTCCAATATTGTGTTTCAGGATGAGGAGAATGTGATGGCACTGGCATGTACTCCCCTTCTCCCTTCTGTTTCCCTATTTGCTAGGCAGAAGAAATTCAAGTAGTCTCTTGGATGCCCTGCTTCCCCGCTCTCTTGTATTGCTTCTCCAATCAACCTATACTGCATTGCAATTGTTTCTGTGGTCCAATGCAGAATGTCCTGAACTGTTTCACTTTCAGGTAATCCTTCTGGCCACATTGGAATCACTACATATACTGCAAACCTCTCCTTTGCTTTAATCTTGCTCACCACCTTGAGTGCTATCTCGATGGGAATCAAATTTCTGCATCCACTATGCTTGTCTTTGTCCCACAAATGGCACCCTCCGATGAAATACTGGTTCTCAATGTATATAAACCTATCGGCACACCTGATTGCTCCTACATAGGCATCATGGATGCTCCTTTCCACAGTAAGTTTTCTAAACAGGAATGCTTGAAAAAGTTTGGGTCATGATGTTTTGCTAAGGCACTTGCAGGGATTAATAGAGAAGGATCACACTGCTTTGTCCATCTTTGCTCGAAATTTGTTAACACATCCCAAATTGAAAATTAACCAAGAGAAAAAAAACATAATGGTACCAAATTGAAAATTGAAGAAAAGTACAGGTGCAAATAAGTTTTCCCTAATTAAAAACAATAAATTACAAACCATTCATATTGGATTTCAAGTTTCAACATCAGGTATGTGCATTCACCCTTGAGATAAAGCTTGTCAAGATCAATGTACTAAAGCATCGTTAGATACGGAATCATTCAACCAATGATATCCAAATTTGAAACTTTCCGAAAATGGGAAAACAGAGATTGGAATGAATTATAAGTTGGGCAAGAAATTATATAACCTAGTTTAGTGTGGGTATGTGTGTTGTGTACTCAAAATTTGTTGTGTTTAAAAGGTAGCTCGATTTCAACTTAACAAATCACGTATAATTATTTTTTACCGGAAAAAAATTATAATTTAACCAACAAAGTTATTCAACTGGTATATATTAAAGTTGTGCACTCTCAACTTTAATATATACATATGAGCTAAATAACTCGTTTTAACGAGTTAATTTTAAAAGATATATTAAATTTTTTTCCAAAAGTACCTAATTTAATAATTATTTTCTTTAAAAGCTATTACATTAATTAAAACCCTCTTTAATGTTTACATTTAAAATCAAAACAAATTCTGAACTGATTCGTGCATTTAGGATCAAAATAAGTATTAATGTTCTTCGTATATTGTGGGAAAGAGAAATTAAATATTCGACATATTTATGCCCTTTAGCTATTTTCATTGTTCTGTAAATAATTACTTGTTCTTTATAAATGAATCTGAATAATTAATATGTAGGACATTAGAGAAAGTATTTATATTTAAGACTCAACTAAAACTTCCAAATCAACGTTATATTCAAAACTAGTATAATATAAATAATGGGGTTGATTTATAAAACTCCATGCAACATAAAAACCTGCAACAGGTTATCAAATTTTGAAACAGAACTGATACCACTAATTTATGGGGATATAGAGACAAGGGAAAGAAAAGACAGGATTTCTGGGGGTAAGAAGATTAAGATTTTGTCTCGAGTAAAAAAATGCCAAAACATGTGAAGAAAGATATTTGACTCTTCCTGTTAATAAATGTCGAGAGTAATTGTAAATTCTGAACTTCTCAGGCTTGTCATCGTCAGCCAACCAAGATTTTATCTCTCTTTCATCTTTCAAATTTCAAAAATTCTCACATTTCTTCTTCCCCCCAAAATCACAATTAATGCTTAAAGCTTCCATCACTATCTTCTAGACTTCAACCTGTGTGCTTTAGATTCTCGAAAGATTTTACTTAACAAATAAATAACCAATCACATAACAAAAGCATATAGCTCTATCCATGTCCTATGAATGAGGGTTCATAGGGCGGCATTTACTTGCTGCATGCATCCACATTCAATGCTACCACATAAAATCACAATTAAAAGGAGGCAAGACAGATAAAAGCATCGAACCATTTGGATCGAGCAAGCTATTTAAACAAGGCCATTTAGGCAATAACTTCCATAAAGAATTTCAAAAGCATCTGTTATATTATCTCCTAACCTACTTTACCTATACACAGATGCAAAAATAGATGATGGCATTGCTGAGAAATGGAAAGACAAAAACCCACCAAAATAATAGAAGCGAGAAACCTATATATGTATATATATATTTCAGGCTTCTACAGCATGTGATCATTCAGTTTTTCAATGTGAGAGCAACTAACTTTACATATATCACCATCTATCACATGGAAGTTCGCCTAGGCTTTGTCCCTTTCCCGGTAGGCAGACCTGTATTTCTCCAGAGAAAGCTTCCCACTGAATGAAGATTCCAGGGGCTCCTCCAGCAGGGGACCACTGTAATGATGCTGCATCTGCTGCTCCGCCCAGATCCGACCACTCCGGTTCCCAGCATCATAACCACCAGTTAGGTAATTTGTCTCCATGACCATGTCACCCTCCAGTATTCGGAGAACCTTGAAAAAGGACACGCATAGACATGCAAAAGAAGTTAGAAGAGCAAACCAGAGGTCTGAATTTGAAGTGGAATGAAAGGGTTAGAGATTTTGAATATATAAACTTGTCAATAAAGGTACTCGAAGGGGCCCAATCTTGGAAAGGGGAAAATTGAATGCAGCTTTTAGGTGTTTTCCATGAGATTTTTTTCAGCACAATTATGAAACGGAAACCATTTAAAGCCAAAAATAACATGATGGTTAATGGCAAATAAATGACCTTAACCTAAATTTCTCCTTGTGGAAATAAGGAGACATTTATCAAGACATGATGAGAAAGATGATGAGATTATACTCCAATTGACTTCAAAGATTAGCCTACAACGGTCAATTAGTTAAATTAAGTTCGGGGAATAACGGAATTGTTTGATTAATTAACCTACATCCACTTCCAGTTTCTACAAAGATATGTTAAAAGTTTCCCTTTACCTGTGACATGCGAGGTCTAGAATGAGGATCTCGCCGTATGCATAATGAGGCAGCGTGCAGCATGCAATAGACCTCATTTTCGGAATAGCAATTTCCTAGCCTTGGATCAATCAGTTCATCAATAGCACATTCCTTTAACAGTGGTCGCGCCTGTTTAATATCCAAATTCTCACAATTACTCAAAGGCTAGACAAACATTACAATATACTTATTGTCTTTCCTTAATGAAAACATAAATAAGAATTTCAGCTTACCCATTCAGTAAGACACTGCTGCCCTTTAGGTCGATTGAGATCCACAGCTTTTCGCCCAGTAACGAGCTCCACTAGTACCACTCCAAAGGAATAAACATCAGCCTTTTCAGTGATTTGGCCACTTTGAGCATATTCTGGAGCCAAATACCTAAATAGCAGTCGCACATATTGGTTTCAAGTTCATGGCTGCATTGAAAGTAATTAAAAGAATATTACTAGTTTACAACACATACCCAAACGTTCCAATGACTCGAGTTTCCACTTCAGTGTCTCCATCAGGCTGCCACCTAGCCAGTCCAAAATCACCAACCTTGGAGAATTTAAAAACAAAAAATACAACTGATAGAAGTGAGACGTGATTTGATGCACCTCAGGACATAATTAGGAATTCTTAGAAGTGAGAATTCTTAAAATGTTAGATGATCTATAACTACTTAAACCATTGAAATAACGAGTACAAAAGGAATTGGAAGACCACAAAAACATAATTACGGAGTAATGGTGACTTTTACTTCCAGTTATGCATAATTCAAAGGAGTCGAAGGATCCAATACCAATGGTTCAAAGTCATGAGTAAGGAGAATATTGTTGGGGCGCATGTCCCTGTGGATAATGCATCCCACTCTGCACTCTTCATGAAGATATCGCAGCCCTCGAGCAGCTCCAACAGCAATTTTTTGCCGTGCAGACCACTCTAATACATCCCGTTGTCTCCCTGAAAAATTTGAAGGTAATAGATCAATTATCAAAGGGTTAAAAATGGTAACATTCATGCATGATAAATCCACATGACGTTTATCAGAAAAGAATCAGACTAAGTATTCTGCATGTCTGCAGTAATTACAAATAAAAAAGTAATGGTTAAGAACTATCTCCGCATAGATTTAGCATATCTAATTTCATTTCCCAATTGGTCAGTAAATTATGAGACGTTCAATTATAATTATAAAAAGCATACACGAAAACACAAACTGATGGACTACATTGATACTGCATGCTCAATGACTTAAGTTTAAACCAAGAAAAACATGTATTCTTCCTTAACAGCATGTGGTATAGGACAAGAAATTACCATATAAATGAGAATCCAATGATCCATTGCATATATACTCATACACCAGTAGCCTTCTCTTATCCTCTATACAAAACCCAATCAGCATAACAACATTTCGATGTTGAGCACAGCTCAAGACTTCCACCTCTGAGCAAAATTCATGATCACCCTGACAACTTGCCAATTTATGTTGCTTGACAGCAATGACTTGCCCATCTGACAGAACCCCTCTATGAACGGATCCAAATCCTCCTTCTGCCAAGAAGTTGGCTTGAGAAAATCCTCCAGTAGCAAGCTCCAACTCAGCATAGCTGAACCACCTTGGAGGTTTTCCGAAAACTGGTGCTTTATGTTGACATATAGAACATAATGGAGGTGGACCAGGAGGAGCATTTCTAGATAATGCTATTGCATCTCTTACATTTCCACTGAAATCCAAGTCACTTCTATAGGATGAAATTTCAGACCCAGAATATCTCTCAAGCCTTGAGAGCTTTTCAAGCAAGGATCTGGTTGTAGATGTTTGAAGCTTATTATGAGATCTTTCTTCTGCACATTGAGATGATCGTTGGTGTAGAAGCATTTCCGAGATCCAAGGCTGGAATCTCAAGCTTGCAGAGGACATGGACATTTTTTCACTGTCCGTGTCTGAATTAGTATCATTAAGTTCTTCATTTTCCTTAATTGTCTCCTCTTTCCTTAGCTCACCATTGATCTCTGAGACAAAAAATGGCGAGGTCCCAGGATCTGAGCTTGAAACTGATGAGGTACCAGCTTCAGTAGCAGTAAAAGGTGTCTCCTGCTCTGGGCTGCTAGTGGGGGTGACGACAGGTGCTTTTAAAGAGTCGAAAGATTCATTCTTCTGTTTGCCTCGTTTTCCAGGCATTTCTTTCTCAGAAGGTAATGGACTGGCTTCTTCAGGATCCTTCTTTTGTGATCCAACCAAATTCAAGCGGAGAACTTTTGGTTGAGATCGCTTCATAACTACAATGTTGCATTGCAATTCTTCCATGCAGCGTTTTTCCTCATGTTTGAGATCTCTGCAAAAATAAGCATCAGGACAAAAATCATCAACAAACATTATAAAAATCTCACATCAATTAACTCATGATTATGTTTTGTAGTCACAATAGCACGCCTTTCTCAACAGAAAATATCTACTAAAAATATATTTTACAAGGGGGGAAAGGACTATTACTTGTCCAAGATAACCCAATTGGCCTGGACTTTCTTTGCCTCTACAGCTACTCCTCCACATGGAGATCCAGATACAGTTTGAATCTTGACATTTATCTGGTGAAAAAATACGTATACAAGGGGTAAGCCACCAGCATTCAATATGCAAGAGGCTTTCGTATACCAAGACCACTACTAACCTTATTTGAATCATAAACATCATGAAGCCGAAGGATCATCTGGGAACAGGAATCATTGATCTCATACTTCTTCTCTGAAGTTGTTCCTGTGGGAGACTTCTTGTTACCGCTGGCGCAGTCACCAGCAAACCTTGGAAACACCCATAATCTTCTGGCTGCGTATTCACAGAGTAACTATTATTTGCACATACGAAAAGCATAGGAAAGGTTCAATTACTTGTCAACGACACAATAAAATTCAGAGGCATTAAACTCATCGGCAAATAAATTATATGGAAGAGAAAGATAAATTACCTGAGCTTTGTGGAGGCAAAACTACCAACAAAATAATGCAATCCCCAGGTTGAACAACATGAGTTAGAGACCAAACAAGAGCAGTCTTGGGGATTTCCTTCGATGCCTTAACGGCAACAATGACCTTCTCAGCACCATCAGAATCTTTTTCTTGCTTCCCTCGCTTCTGTTCTCGATTCATGAGCACCAACAATCCCAACGGCAAGCGAAATGTTTTGTTCCAAGAGTTTAGCTATGAGTAACCATGAGACATACGTTCTTATATTCTTAAACAACTTCAATATCTGCCACTAGTACATTTATCACCATCATGCCAATAAGAACAAAACCTTTAGAGTCTCACTTAAACCCACTTTCAACTTTCTCAGAATATTAGATTTTCTGTCACGAGTACGAGTACTTCAGCCGTACGATCCCAGAAATAGTAGCAAATCCGTGAACAATCAGATACCCGTTTGGTTCAGAAAGCAAGAAGTTGCAGTTCCAAGCTAAAAGACCACAAATTTAATGTATTTGAAGGCTTTCTTCAACTTCGGAAGATTTTAAGCACTGTTTAACATGAGATGTAAAAGGCACATGAGCCACAGGAAGCCTTCCAGTCTAGGACACTAGAAGCGATTGTGCCTTCAAATCAGCAAGTCTTTGGAAAGAAACAACTTAAGAAGAAACGGCTGTGCTTTGGATCCAGCTAGTTGGCTCCATCATAAATAAGGCCAAAGATTCCACAACAGAAATAGTATCATGTCTTTATCTTCCACAGAGAACGCCAAATCAACACCAGTAGGCAGAAGGTAGAGGCCGTTTTGTTTATCTTTCTGGGGAAATAGAAGTTATCTTCAAGTTTTTACCCCTGCATAATCCAGATTCAACTTGGATTAAAGAAAATGACCCGGAAAAAGAAAAAAATAATGCAGAGGTAAGCAATGTGAAGAAACAAATCACAACAAAACAAAAAACTATGAATTGACTTTTCAACGTCCATAACGCATCATTGGCGATTAAAAAACAAAAACAGAAGAAAAAGAATAGGGACGTAAGAAATAAGATCCAAAACATTTATTTTTCTTTATTGCCTATCAATTCTGCTCAGGCATTAAAACAAACACTCACGAAACAGAATAACATTATAACCTTTTTATCATTATTATCAGCGCCCTGACCGAATTTCTAGGGAAGGAAAATAAAAAGCTCCCACCCCAGGAAATCAAAAATCGATATGGATATTACAAGGCGGAAGCGGATTAAATTCGAAGGAAAAAGAATGCCCAACCCCCCCCCCCAAAAAACGGATTTCACAGATGAAAGAGACAATGGTTCGTACCGGTTCTTACGGTTCAAGAAAGCTCGCAGAAACGAGAAATATTTTTCAGCTTACTTCGCTGAACTCCGAAGGACAGAATGAGGAAAGAATCAAATACGGTAGAAGCCGGGCAGAAGAAAGGACCACAAAAAACAAACAACTATGGACGACTTAACAACAACAAGCCCACTCCAGGAAGAAACGGGAAAGTGGGCAGAAACGAAAAAGACCAAGTACAAAGCAGAATTCTATTTTCAGGAAATAAACCCGGAAAAAGAAAAGGGTAAAGCTTAAAAGGAGAAGCAAAAGAGCTCAGAGTAGTTGTAAACCGGGTGTGCTAATCGGAGAAAAAAGATAGACAGAGACAGAATGGAATAGAGCAGAAGAAGGGAAGATACAAATACAAGAAGAAAAAAACGCAAATCTTATTTTACTGGACAAGGCAAAACGAACGTGAAATGCATGAATGCATACATACATATAGATAGATGTATATTTGCAATTTGCAATTGCAGAGAGAGGTGAGTGAGCAGTAATAGGGTGAAAGAAAGTAGGCTTGGGAAGAGGAGAGGGATTGGGAATGGCGTAAATCGGCGACGAGAGGTGGGGCAGAAGAGGCGCCCTGTTCTTGCAGTTTTATTTGGGAAATGACCCTCGTATCTGGTGAAGCATTCAATGCATGAGATCGTTTCTTTTGAATTGGAGCGAAATGTCATGATTCACGAGGTTATGAAGCTCCGGAACGTTCCAGAATCCTCCAGAAGGCTTCCGAATAAACTTAGGAGTGCTAGAGAATGCAAGGACATTCTAGAGAAGTCTACACAACTCTAGCCTCAATATTTTAACATTTGCCTCTAGATTTTTCCATGTAAATATCTAGATATTTGTAAGGAGAATTCTAGAACATGAATTGTAACCGTATGATCGATTCAATCCCAACCGTCCATTAAGGAGGTGGGAATAGTAAGGAGGTGGGAGTTTGCCTATAAATACCTCACCCCTCCTCATTTGTAAACCATCCTTGAGTTCTCTCAAATCCTCAAGTTCTTAAGGAATACAATTCTCTCATTCTCCAAGTTCTCAAGTTCTTCCTTGCCTCAAGCTTTCTCTTCTCCTCAATCTAGCCAAGCATCCTTCTTTCCTTACAAGTTAGGCTTACTTATCAACGTCCAGTGAAGGTTGTCTAAGTGCCGCACGGGTCGAAAGACTAGCCCCGTGACAGAAAGCTCCAAATAAATACCCATCTGGTTGAAGATGAACCTTCAACCAAAATTCAATCAAAAATGGGTAAAAAAAAGGGAAAATGTGTTTCAGGTCCCAAGTAAGAGACTTAACCATCAAATGGTTTCAAAGATTCAAAAAACTATTATAAGGTCCCAAGAGTAGCTGTTGAAGTTGCAAATGAAGGCTGTTGAGGTTATTAATGACCTCAGCAGCTTCTCTTGGGACCTTATAATAATTTTTTGAATCTTTAAGACCATTTGATAGTTAAATCTCTTACTTAGAACTTATGACTCATTTTCCCTAAAAAAAATACTCAAACCCATCGGTTGTCCTAGAAGTTGCATTTCACACTAAGATTTTAAATGCTGAAGTATTTTTTTGTGCACTAATGATGGACACATCTACAAAAAAAAATGCTTTAGAACTTGAATATTGAGTATATCTTTAAAAATATTTTACAGAATTAAAATATTTTAAAATATTAGATGGAGTTAAAAAAATACTCCAAAGGTGCTGCATGCAACTTCACCCAAAAATAGTTATTTACAAATTGGTTAAAGTGCATGAGTGCAAGTATTTTTTTTAGCCTTTGCAAATTTTATTAACAACGTACATTTATGTTTTCATACACGCATGTCGAATTCCATACCCGCTTGTAATTAATAAAATTTTAAATATGTGACCTGTTTAAAAACGTGATAGAGAAATATCTATAAACCTTTTTTCCCATTTTTTTGACAGCAAGAATCTACCTGCCTTTAAATTAAAAAATTACTATTTTATTTGTGCTGAGTTTTGATAATTTAATCTTGTTTTTTATAAGGGAGTTAAAAGTACTGACCAAAGAAATGGCACAAAAAAACAGAATAATATTATGGGTTGACTGAGGAATTGACTCATGTCTAATCCCATCAAAATCTTAGTTCAGATCTTCCCCTCGGTCAGATACCAAGATCTTGTTTACTCCCCTCAGTTTCTTTAAATTAATTTTAACTCCTTAAATTTATTTTAAATTAAAAAATACACTATTACCTCTATTAATAAATTTTGAAGGAAAAATACGAAATGTCAAAATTAAACATCAATTATAAAAATAAAATTAACAAATAAATATTTATTACTCTTTCAAATTATTTATATTATGAATTAAACAGCTTCTAAAAGATTACTCGTATTGTATATTGTAAAGTAAAGGGTATTTGTAAATGTTTTCTAAGTTTCTTTATAAAAAATTAATTATGATTTAAACTTTATCCATGTCTCTCTCCTATTCAATTTTCTCAAAGGACTTGTTTGACAAAGAGTTAAATAAGGTCAAAAGCACATTCAACCATATTTTTCGGTAAAATGGGATAATTCCCTCCACATATTTTACATCAATTTAAGTAAAAGTACTTCTATACCGCGTTTCTAAAAAGAACCCATTACAAGGGTATACATATACTAAACAATTTTTTAATTATTGTTTTCATTTGATTTCTTTTCCATCCAACTTTTTTACTATATAAAAAAAATTGTCTTAATCAAACATGTCCCACAATTGCCACGAGTTATCATTAATAGTGTTTATTTCTATAGCCAAGTCAAATCAGCATAAGCAGAAACAGCAATCACTTTGATCTCTCAAACAAGTAATTGGGAGTTCAATTCTCTGGTGAGAAGGCTACTTATTATCTTAAAAAAAAACATATTTGTAATGTTGCTAACTCAATTAAAATTTAGAGTTGGCTTGGAAACCGTTTGGAAATAGTTTTTAAATGGAAGTATTTCAAGATAAAATTTAAATTTTTAGAATAAATGTTGATAAATAGTTTTTATATATTTCGAAATAAAACCTAAGTTTCAAAACCTGGGTTTTAAAAGATTGTGCCCAGGAGATTATTGATTTTTACTGAGTTCGAGGCAAAAAGTACGTAGGAGAAAGGAGAGAGGGGAAGAATGAAAAATTAGTAAAGAGAAAAATTAATAGGAAAGATGGTATAATTTGAAAGAAAATAGCTTTTTCAATACTTATGTTTCAAACCGAAGTTTTGTATCCAAGATAACTTTTCAAAAAAAAATTATTTGACCTACACCTAAATTTTATTGCAAAATGTAGGTTTTGTGTGAAAGTGTCAAAAAAGCCGTTAATCTATAATATATAACTTTTACAAAAAATATTTTCTCCTTCCTATTAAAAAAGGAAAAAAAGGCTTATATTTGTTTGGGAATACCGTTTCCCAAACGGTACACGTAAGTCAAGATAAAACCATCTCGAAATCTGTAAAATCACCTCGGAGACTATGGACTCCTTTCTTTCAACGGATTTTCAAACATACACTTAGCTGATGTACCAAATAATATTGACTTGTATGGATTTGTTATATTAGTCCGTACATATGCATCAAATGTAATGGAGGTTAGTAGTACGTGTGTGGTAAATGATTGATCTCTCATTAAATGCAATTATATCCCAACCAATGAACAAAAAATCGAGTGAAAAGTAAATATACAAAAAAAATTATCTCATCTTATAAAAAAATATTATTAAATTTATGTTTAACTTTTGAAAACATTGTTTCAAGTAATAGACAGGTATGTTGACAAAATACGGAACATGCCACGAACACACGTTCTTCAAACTTGTAGTTTTTAACTTAGTAAATTTCATTTTTCATCAGTGCCTGTTTTGCTCGAAAAGTTTCAAATAGAAGTATTGTCTGTTAATTTGTGTAAGAATTTCCAAATGACACTATAAAATTTTTAAATCTGTGTGTATGGCCTGAATTTTAATGTTTTTATTAATTAATCATTGTGTTGTCTTAATATTGGGGTGATGGTTATGGAAGCTGTGGTGAAGATAAATCAATAATGAATAATGAGTTTGTTTGAAACAACGTTTTTAAAAGTTCAATACAAGTTCAACAATGTTTTTTTCGTAAAATAGACAATCTCCTCCATATATTTACCTCGACTTACGGAAAAGTATTTATCTATCGCGTTCCCAAATGGACACATTATGATGTTAAAATGCAAGGTAAATATGTCATGGTGCTTGTTACGGGTGCTGCAAGATGAGTGAGCCAAAACTATGGTTATAAGTTATTTTTTTGTATATTTTATTCAACACCTGTTTTAACATGCATTAAACTCTCCACGGTACAAACCTCATATGATAATAAATTAAATTAAATTAAAGATGAAGTTGTATATTGATATGAAAAATTGGTTACATAACTTATAACATCGTAAAATCAATATTTGAGTCACCATTTAAGAACTTATTTGGCTTCCCATTATAAAACATATGTTTGGTTTCAAAACATAGGTTTTACCTCAAAATCTAAGTTTTGTCCAAGTACTAACATTTTTCAGAAAAGTTATTTTGAATACAAAACCTCGGTTTGAAACCTAAGTCTTGAAAATGCTATTTTCTTATTAAATCACACCCAATCTCCTAATAAATTTTTCTTTTCTATTTTTTATTTAATTTATTATCATATGAGGTTTGTGCCATTGAGTTTAATGAGTTTTCTAGAGTATTGTAAAACTCCTAATATGATGATAAATTAAAGGTGGAGTTTAACTCTCCATTGTACAATTGAGTTTAATGCGTGTTAAAACAGGCATTAAACTCTCGATGGCACAAACTTTATATGATGATAAATCAAAGATGAAGCTGTATATTGATATAGAAAATTGGTTACATAACTTACAACATGATAAATCAATATTTGAATAATTGATTAAGAGCTTGTTTGGCTTCCCATTCTGAAACATATG
>JANTPZ010141250.1:4668-16969 GCA_025593235.1 Vachellia pachyceras | reverse complement strand
CCCATCATCATACACAAGATCATCATGTTTCTTTCGGAATAATGCAATATTCTTCGCCGTCGTCGACGTTCTCTGTCCCCGGAAACTACCTGTGAGTTCTACAATTAAGGGGCTATTCACTATACTTTCTGCACAACTACAGTTGGAACTGGTACAGTTTAATTTGTTATTGTTACTATTTTATTCAACAGAAGCAAGGATTCATCTGGAGCTTATGATCTGGGAGATTTGGATCAAGCCCTTTTTCTCTATCTCGATGGACAACAAGAACCATCCAGTGTTCAACACCAAAGACGTGAGCTTTCACCTTCTCTCATACTGCCATCAAAATTTATTACCGCAATAACCTCTTCCTCTTCCCCACTTCCTCATCAGTTTCAAAAAATAAGGAATATTTTCTCACTTGCTTTCCAATCGTTTCTGCTGTTTGGTTGACTGGTTCTCTGAGGGATGGGCGTGTTATTTGGGTCACAGCAAAAGCGTGTTCTGCAGAGATTCTCTTACCAGTACCTTAATTAGCACTTTCTTTAACCCGATCCAAGAAAGCATAAAAATAATGGAGTGCATGTTCTTAAAAAAAACGAGGACAGAGATAGGGTAAAACCGTCTCTCCCTCCTCCCTCCCTCCCTCCCTCCCCCTACATGTTATTTTACCGTATTTTGTTGGTTAGAGGAATAAGACCATGACATGTAACAAACCGGGTGTCATGATTTCCCTGCAAAACTCCACTTGTACTGAGAGTATGAGTACCTATCTGCTTTTACTTTCCCTTTGGATGGCATGGCAGATTGTTCGTGCATGAAGATTCTCTAGCCCCGATCCTCTCTAACTTTTGGGCCGACCCGCCATACGATCATCTGTTTCCCTTGAAAAAATAGACCTTTCTTTTTCGATTCTCACTCCCTCTCTGATTGGAGGTGGTTTCAAACATATATAACTGATCTGTGCTGAATTTCACGCATGTTTTTCCTCAGCAGAGAACTCATCATCTTCAGAAATGAAGCCTCCCACTCTCAACATGTTCCCATCCCAACCTATGCACACACACCCGCCGTCAACCAAGGTATATTATTCTCATTTTATTTTTATATCATTCGTCAGTTTGATTTTGTAATGCTTGATGATGGGTTTGCTTGCATATTAGGCTAGCATGGAAGTAGTTCCTCCGCAAGCCAGTGGTCCCACTGCCAAAGGTCCCTCAGAGCCGTCAATGGATTTGGCCAACCCACGAAACGAAGCCTCCTCGGCCCCTGAACCACCCAACTCCAAAATGGCCAAGGTATGTATAAATCGATACGCAAATAATCCACTTCTATCCTAAACATAACTAGTCACCTCTGATATACGGTTAAAAGTGAATTGAGCAAGAGTCAAAGTTTTAATATGCTTATTTCAAACCTGAGTTTCTTTAATGAAAATCAGCTACTGATCTGTGAATGTGTGCTCACCGCATGACAGCAGCGAGAGAGCAATCGCAAGGGTCCAACGCCAAGTTCTGAACAGGAAGCCCCCAAAACTCCAGATCCTAAGGTCACTTTCACTCTTGGCTTTCTTCTCTCACCTTCCATGCTTCTCTTCCACCGCTCTACTTCTTTTTCAACTCCCATCTTCTTCTTTCTTCCTTTCCTTCCTTTCCTTTCCTTTATTTTATTTTCAAATTAAACATGATGCCATGCGTGCACGCAGACTCTGAGGAGACTTGCTCAGAATAGAGAAGCAGCTAGGAAAAGTAGGCTCAGGAAAAAGGTGGATACTTTCATCTCTTTCGTGTGGGTTCCCGCATATTTCAGGAACTAATTTTCAAAAGCTCTCCTATTCATCCATTTATTTGTTGTCTCAGGCATATGTTCAGCAGCTAGAGTCAAGTAGAATTAGGCTTAATCAACTTGAGCAAGAACTACATCGTGCTAGAGCTCAAGTAAGGAAAAAAATACATACAGTACCTCTCTCAATTTGGGCATCCCAAATCATGCTCTGCATGCACATTACATATTCGACAATTCTGCTGCAACTAATTAAATCATCGCTTGCTCTCAATTACGTACAAAACTTACAAGAGCTCAATTTGTACGTGTTCTATTTCAGGGAGTATTTTTAGCGGGAGGTGCAGCTTTGGGAGGAGAGCAAGGCCTTCCTATGGCTATGAGCAGCATTAGCTCAGGTCTTGAAGAGAGTAAATTAAACAAACTCTATTTTCTATATACGTACTCTCTACTTTTAACTAGTATGAGTTTTATATGACTGTACATCAATTTTCAGATGCTGCAATGTTCGACGTCGAATATGCGAGATGGCTTGAAGAGCACCATCGAATAGTGTGCGAGCTGAGGGCTGCAGTTCAAGAGCACCTTCAAGAGAACGAGCTTCGGCTGTTCGTTGATAATTGCTTCGCACATTATGACCAATTAACAAATCTCAAGAGCTTAGTGGCCAAAACAGACGTATTCCACATTGTGTCTGGCATGTGGAAGACCCCAGCCGAACGTTGCTTCATGTGGATCGGTGGGTTCAGGCCATCAGAACTCATCAAGGTACGACTCCTATCAACCTTGCCAACCTAAAAAATATGCCGTCTTTATCCCCTCCACCCAACACCGTCAGCGACAATTTTATATGGCAACTACACATGACAACGACAACCTAGAATAACATGGAGTCATATGTCAAGAACTTTGTTAATTTCATTCCATTCTTAAATGTCAAGGATGGTTTTGGGTGATCTTAGATTACTTACTACATACTTAAAAGGGGAGGAATTTAGGTGTACGTATAACACACACACAACATCGTGTGGATATAATTTGAAAGCCGAGTTTTGTCGGTGGAGCAGATATATGTAAAACAACTCAGAAAGTCCATGGGTGATGAAACGATGAATGTTATCAATTAATGAATGGCGAAAGGTATTATGAAGGGTTTCCGCTAATGGGTGTATAGTTAGGCTTGATTCCCATAAAGCCATACCTTTCTCTCCAAATAATCTGGCCGGAAAGAGACTGGCACGGGTCTCGATCTCTGATAAAGTTCAAGTCCCCATACCCATCTCTTACTTTGTACTCTAGTTAATCAATTTGATCAAACTATATATTCCCAAATACAAGAGCTAGCCTTTATATTTCTACACGTAAATAGTTTTTGGATGAGCATGTATTTGTCTATTTTATGTGGGTTTCAGATTATTGTGAGCCAAATTGAACCCCTGACGGAGCAACAAATAGTGGGTATATATGGGCTGCAACAGTCAACGCAAGAGGCAGAAGACGCTCTCTCCCAAGGGCTTGAGGCTCTCAATCAATCTCTCTCAGAAACCATAACATCTGACTCACTAAGCTGTCCGCCCAACATGGCTAACTACATGGGACAGATGGCCATGGCCATCAATAAGCTCTCCACTCTAGAAGGTTTCGTGAGACAGGTACGTTAGACGATTCATTTTCATTGTATGTTACGTGTATATATATATATATATATTATTATATAAAGAGGATGATGAATGCAAAGTATTTTGAATTTGATGGTAGTAATTTGTGGCCGCGTGATCGTCTGGTTTAGTTTTTTGTGGTCCCCCAAGACTGTTTCCATATCTGATCCCGTGGGGTAATTAGGTGGCTAGGAACAGATAAAGAATCTCTGTTCTTCTTTGGGTAGTTATGGAGGCGAGTAACCTTCCCCAACCCGATTAACCACTCCTTCCATGCATGTCTCAGCCCCTATGGAATCTGCAAAATTTGGCTCTCCATCTTTAAATATTAACAAGAGGGCATTCTTTAGTTCTAGAAAAGGAAATTTTTTTCGTTTCTAGTTAGTTTCTCAGAGGCATGCACCATAGATGCAGTGATACACCTTTCACAGTGACAATCAAATTAAGGATACCCCATGAGTTTCCATTAATATTGAAAAATTATAAAAACACGATTAGCTATATAGTGAGTCACGTAGGGGTAAAAAACAATGAACTTTAAGAAGCCTTTAATCCCAAATTAAAGAGATGATCAATATGGTGGAAAGGTGTGAGGAGGAACCGTGTAGTTTTGATTGCAGGGGAACTAGTGGTCCCTCACTTGTATAATTTGGAACCAGAGAGAGGTCCCTCGAGCCCCATATGTGATGATGTCATGATCGTAACCAACCCTTGATCAGTTTGAGGACACCACATGTTGTTCCTTCTCCACATATGTAACCCCACTTTTGACCCTGTCTTGAACCACACAAACACTTCAGGCCAAAAGTAAGAGAGCCAGACAAACAAAAGAAACCAGACAAATTAGAACTCACATACTGAAGGGAACTTTAAAAAAAATTATTATTCCTTCTAAATATATATATCAACTCGATCACCTACTTTTTCTAATGAATGATACGACATTATATTCTGACCAATAATTATGTGTGAACACATTAAATTCTAATGACGATGTCCTGGACAGGTCCCATCAGGTATATACATCTCATATGTAATAAACACCTCAAACAAGACAAACTGAATTGAAGGAGAAGAAAAGCTGAAATTAAACTTAGTTGAGTACAGGAGTAAAATGTCCCTAAAATTCTTTGTGAAGCTTATTGTTAACTAAGTTGGTTCACCAACACTGGTTTATAATCAAGGGGTCAATCGCTGATTTCACAAGCCACTGGAGAATTATCAAAGCTTATATATATTCCAAGTAACCATCAAATTCATAAGAGACAGGAATTAGAAGAATTATATATATATATATATATATCAGGTAGGGTAGATTAATCATAATGATTGCTAGTATTAACACCCAAGTAGGCAATCAGCTCAATCCTCATTTGACCAATTTACTTTGAAGTGTTTATGCTTCTTTTGATTCAGAATAGTTAAAAACAGTAGTGTCTTCATTTTGTATGAAATCTTCTCTTTGAAAATGTGTATACCTTTTAATTGTTGCACACGCATACACGTCTCTTTACCGCCTAGTTTAGTACTTTCTTTTGTTTGGGGGTGTGCTTCCACGTTTCCAATGAATGAAATGATGTGCATCATTAAATAATACGAGCATTGACTATGGGAACGTAATAATCAACAAGTCATCAGTAGATAGAGAGGCTGCAAGTACTATTAATGTTTCAAGATGTTGGACTATATCGGAAGACCAGGATTTAATTATTACTTTGATTGCCCCTCCTACTCCTCCTTCAAGCTTGTCCAGGTTCACTTGCTTCTAAAGCAGGGCATTATATATGATGCCGTGTGATTATAAAATTCAATTTCTAACAGAAGCCAGGCCATAAAGGATTATATAGTTGACATTGTTGAGTTTTATGACATTAATTTCTTATGCCTGACAATAATTAATAATTTTAAATGAGGACTTACAGGCGGATAATCTGAGGCAACAGACGATTCAGCGTCTGCATGAGATGCTAACGACGCGGCAGGCGGCGAGGTGTATGCTGGCCATCGCCGAGTACTTCCATCGTCTCAGAGCTCTGAGTTCTCTGTGGATGGGACGACCTCGTCAAGAATAATAACCCCTCCAGCTTCCTCCAAAGTACCCAACCTACCACCATAGGATTAGACTTTAATTAATCTCCTTTTTTTGTAACTTTATAGTATCTGATAATATTATTATAAATTGAGCTGAGTCAATGTCTCTTGTTAGCTTCAGCTATATCACCCTCCCATCTCCCCACGCTGTATACATATAATTCATTTAAATAGACACGCCACGCTATAGAATTGAATTTTAAATATACGTCTCTGACTTTGATTTAACTTAGAAGAGGAACGGGAGCTAGCCAATGAAATGAATAAATTTGCTTGGCGGATAAAAATGAATAAACCACGTATACCTTAGTTCTTTTCGTGAATGGCGGTAATTCTCAGTCACTAAATGTCTCGATTGGTTTCGAATTCTGACCTGTAATTTATGTATAGTAAACAACAAACCTAGTTGAAAAATATTTGCTTTCAATCAAGTTTTAAATAATATGTGTAGAAATGTCAAATGAAAGTTCCCACATTTTGGCATTGTAGGGGTTCGAATGAATGTACAATAACATGTTATATTTTATTAGTAAATGAGTTAGAGTAAACTCACTCATACATAGAAAAGAGTCATCAGAGATAAATCTGACAATTTCCCCTACTTCTTTTACTGTGATTTATATATAAATTAGACACCTTTTGCCGAAATTCAAATATTATTTTGAATAGAAGAGATTATCATAGAATGTTATTATGGATAGCATATAATTGTGGAACATGGACATTGGCCTCAAAATGTTTTAATGAAATTGATTACATGTATTATGAATTGAAAAGTTTTCTTTTCTTTTTTTTTTTGTTATGAACGTTTAGAATATGTTTTCATGGCAATTAATCGGCTGCCAATGATCAATGGTGAGAGGCCTATATAAGATGCTTCACTTTGAGGGGACACTCCACTCTTAAACGTTATAGCATTTTGCTTCCCTCCTCCGGCTTTATGTCTTACTGAGTTATATTACATTTTATTGGTTTTGTCTTCCTGTATTTTGATAGAAAGAATCTGTTTAATCACTGGGAGTAGAACATTTTACTTTATCGGTAGATGCAGAATAATTTAGAATGACAATGTTCACGAACGTGACTCAAATAGTTATATATTTACAGAAGTTGATGCTAACAAATTAGTGAGAAATTAGAAGATCCACTGAATTATGTAGGAATGTAGGCGTTGACAAAGATATTATTTCCTTCGCTTTTAAAACACTGGGAGTAGAATATTTTACTTTACCGGTAGTTGCAGAATAATTTAGAATGACAATATTCTCGAACGTGACTCAAATAGTTATTTACTTGCAAAAGTTGATGCTAATAAATTAGCGATGAATTAGAAGATCTACTGAATTGTGTAGGAATGTAGGCGTTGACAAAGCAATTATTTCCTTCGCTTTTTAACGAGTGGATTTGGTGGTGTCGTCTCTTATAAAGTTAGCTAGCTGCAAAGGACAAACTGATTTAATAATATTACCACAATGTATTTTTACGTGTATTTTATGATTAAAAAAGTATAAATAATCAAAATTTATAACAAAATGCATTAATATGTATGATATAATTTATTACTTCTCAAACTTAGCATAGTAAAAAAACGTCTTTTGTGTTTGAAGTTACAAGTGAGTAGTTTTATTTTACTGGTCACGCATTTGAAATGTTAATATTTAAAAAATATAAAAAGACAATAGCTTCAATTTAAGTTACAATTTTTTCATGCAAAAAAAAAAAGATGAGTTGAGTCATAGGAGCTTAGCATATCAATTATGGCTTTAAAATAAAAAAACATTTATAAATATATTTATAAATCGTTCACTAATGGTGTTTTCACTCACGATCTCACAAGTTATCAGTTAATTTTTTTTTACTAATTGATCAATTTTTTTCTACTAAGCTTGGGTATCTTTTTGCTTGAGATGATCCAATTGGGCATCTCAGACACTAATTTTTTATGGAGTCCATCCGCTAGACCCGACTTATAGCGCTAATTGAACCGACATTGGCAAAGTGGAATGCTTGAGCTTAACATGGGCAACAGCAAACAAAATAGAGCATATAAGCTCTGTTTTATTGGGGCAAACGAATATAGCCCACGAGCTGACATCTGTAATAATACAGAAAGTCCTTGGGACTTAGGGGAGCGAGACTAGTTTTCCTCGTCCCAGAGGCCCAGGCTAAATTTCAGGTCAAAAACTAAAGGCCTAACCTAAAGGGCTTCAAAAATCTTAAGCCCACCACCGGATCACATCAACCAACAAGAAAACAAGAGGGGCTGACCAACATTTCATGGGCCATATAGGAACAGAATCACTGAGAACTGTGGTTTAAGTTTGTTTGCAAATCCATTTGAGAATATTTTTTGCAGATTTTAAGGTAAAATTTAGATTTTAAAGAATAGTTTTTATGGATTTTAAGGTATAATCTAGGTTTCAAAAGATTGTGTTTGAAAAGTTATTGCTTTTACGGAGTTTGAAACAAAAGGTAGGTGAAAAAGATGAAATAGAAAGAAAAAATAGGAAAAAGAAAATTTATTAAGAGTTATGGTGTGATTTGATAAGAAAATAGATTTTTCAAAAATTTAGTTTTAAACAAAAAATTTGTATTCAAGATAGCTTTTCAGCAAATTCAAACTAAGTTTTACAACTTTGTACAAAGGTTTCAAACAAACCCTTAACAAAAGATTTGTTATAAGGCAGAGTGAATCTCAACTTTACTTTCTTCTTGTTTTGCTTTTGGGTACAGAGTGGTTAAAGCATGCGCATGATTATGTTCATCAAAAAGTTAAGGAATGTGAAGAACCCCTGGCTTGTTGAATGGGCTCCCGTCTTATCTGTCTTCTTCATATGGCCGGCGAAAGTAGAGTAGCTATGAAGTAGTTTGAAACAGATCCATGGTCCTGACCCTCCAATCTCCGTGTTACTCGTTCTAGTGTGTATGAGTGTTTTGATTGCTATTGAAGCGATAAGCCCAGATTTGACGGATAATGGGGAGGCGTGACTCACTCGTGCAAGTAACGAAATGTCGTATTCCGAGCTGGCTGTCATAGTTTGACACTCATGGCCAGAAACCGGTTCCCTCAACATTGTTCCAGGTCTTCACAATAAATCCAAATTTAATAGCCTAATAATGGAAATGATCCTAGACAGCTGAGACAAGATCATCCAGAAAAAGAACTCAAATAGTAGTGAAGATGTCATTCGCAAATTGAGGTTGACCCTTGAGACGCGCACACGCACAGTATATAAAAGCATCTTCCAGCCACACCGCCCTCCCATCGATCGCATCCCAGAATCCACTAAACATGGCGTCCGCGTATCGTCTGTGCTTGCTCCTGATACTGCTCTCTCCGGCTCTGTCGAAGTCCGAAATGTGCAACCCGGCCGACAAGAAAGCTCTCCTCCAGCTCAAGCAAGATCTCAACAATCCCTTCCTGCTGGCCTCCTGGAACCCCGACACTGATTGTTGCGACTGGTACACCGTCACCTGCGATCCCAAGACCCACCGCATCGTCTCCCTCACCATTCTTGATTCCACCTCCCGCTCTAATTTCTCCGCTCAAATCCCACCTTCCATCGCCAATCTCCCTTACCTCCAGTCTCTCGCTTTCCACAAGCTCCCCAATCTCACCGGGCCCCTCCAGCCCGCCATTGCCAAGCTCACCCGCCTCACCTTCCTCCGCATCAGTTGGACCAACCTTTCCGGTCCGGTTCCCAGCTTCCTCGCCCAGCTCAGCAACCTCAACTTCCTGGACCTCTCCTTCAACAATCTTTCCGGCACAATCCCGCCCTCTCTCTCCCAATTGTCCAACCTCGCTGCCCTTCACCTGGACCGATATCACCTCACGGGTTCCATCCCCGAGTCCTTTCGTCACTTCAAGAGCGGCCCTGATATTTATCTCTCCCACAACAATCTCTCCGGTCAGATCCCCAACTCATTCATCCACCTGAACTTGTCGACCATAGATTTGTCGCGGAACAAGCTGGAAGGAGACGCGTCCATGCTGTTCGGGTCCAATAAAACGGTGCAGACAGTTGACCTGTCGAGGAATCAGTTGGCGTTTAATCTGAGCAGGGTGGTGTTCCCGAGCAGCCTGACGTCGCTGGACCTGAATCACAACAAGGTGTACGGGAGTCTTCCCGTGGGGCTGACCGAGCTGAACTTGCAGTATTTGAATGTGAGCTATAATAGGCTGTGCGATCAGATTCCAGTGGGAGGAAAGTTGCAGAGCTTCGATATATATTCATACTTGCACAATAAGTGCCTCTGCGGCTCCCCGCTACCGGCCTGCCAATGAGAGTAATCCCGCGTCGTAGTCAAAGAAGCGTCCATGCATACTGATCTATAGAAGAGACAACAAAAACAGCTTTGAGGGAGACACTCAATAAACCACCGACACCCTGCGCTCTCATAATAACGTGTAATGGTAGACCATGCTGTAACGAAGATTATAAAATTACACACTCGTATAATGGGTATATATTGTTAAATAAATTATCTGGCATTATCAATACAAAACTATCATAATCTATGTATCGTTTGCCTGTTTATCTGTAATAGTATTGTCGATCAAATTAAAGAAGGTACTTCAATATATAAATGACGTTCTTCTTCTCCTTTTTTGCTCTGCGTATATTTCACCAGCAGGCTAGGCTTTGCTGGATGTTAATTTTCTCAGCCAAATTATTAGAATGGCACAGATGGCTCCTTACGTTAGCAATAATAATCAACTCTGGATTCCATCTGGATGGATTTTTCTGGCTGAGGAAATAACACTTTTGTTAAGAGTATAATACCCATTCGAGGAAGGTTAGCTCTGCTTGAGAATGGAAAACGTCATTAATTTGGTACGTTTCACACACTCTCCGGACAACTGGAATATTTAAAATGTGTTTTAAAACTTGAAGGGTTGCAAGAAAAGTCGATAAAACGTAACTATCAAACTAAAATATATTCTGGAAGTCACAGAAGGATCAGAAGACATATCTCTGGAACCATAACAAACCCCATTATCTTAGAGTCTTCACGCCGATCTCTTTTTGACTGTCTCGAGCTAGTGTGTCTTGGCCGTTATTTATGCAGTAAATGAAACTCCTTGGACAAAACGATAGAAAAGTGTTTTTATGTAATCAGAAATAAATATGTAAGAAGAGTTTTGTCTCGATTTATATATGTACACAGTAGTATATACTATTGTGCGATACGAAAGGATATCATATCATTTTCACTTGCACATGGGTTTGGCAATTGAGCAAGGTCCGCCCACCATATGCATGCGATGCCTCCAGCGATATTGATTGATCCCTCGATTTTCAACATAGGCAGCTCAGCCCTCTGTTTTAGTTCGGTGGCTCGTCTTATCGAACTTACATTTTTTTTCCTTTTGGATACTGGTGGCTGGATTCCTTGCTTGAGTGGAAGAATACCTTTTTTTTTCTGGACCGGTGAAAAGAGAGCACGCAGTATAGGCTTCAATGTTCGTTTATCAGACATTAATACTATTCACTGGACTAACAGTAAAGTAGCCACATGAGATGGATCACTGAGTCTGCTCTTTTTTTTATGAAAAACAAATCGCACTTGAATGACCCAATTAACTTTTTATCTTAATCTTGCTTTCTCAGAATTGGTATAAGACATGATGAGTGGACTTTATCAAAAGCCTCTATAATTGATGAAGAACATAAATCTACTGTCATTTTTTCCATTGCAACTTATCATTGTGTACTCCGCAATTGTTGTTAAACGTATCAATAATTAAATTTCTTTCTTCGAACCCACCAGTAATTGCCCCAAATGCTTGGTCACAGGAATTACGAGCATGCATCCGTGGGGAGAACTGCCATAGTACTCTATGGAATCTAACGAAAAGTTTGAGATTTGATTATGGAATCTAACGAAAGTTGTTATCTCACAGATATTTTTTACACTTACAAATTATTTTTATTTAAGTGTTAAGGTGCATTTCCACTTAGGAAGTTTTCTAGAATGAGTGTATTTGTCCTAAAAGTTTTTTGTGGAGCAATTTTACCCTTAAAATATAAAAACGTAGTAATCTTACCCTGATTAAACAGAGAGGCAAAAGGACATCAGCCACATCAGATAAGATATCTACGTCACTCTGCCTTGAAAAAACTTACAGGGCGAAATTGCTCATTCGAAAAAACCTTGCGGAGTGAAAATGTACGTATCTCTGAACAACATTATCCTACGTAGCTATATGATGTGGCATCATACTTTACACAGCAAACGCATGCTTGCTTCTTCGTTTAATTATAATAACATCACTACGTTTTCATGCTTTCAGGTGAAATTAGTCCCAAAAAACAATTTTCAGGGTGGAAACACTGTCCAATAAAACTTTCTGACACGAAAACATTACTTAACCTATCATTATTTAAAGTTGAAATCTGACATAATGTAAAGTGTTAAAATGCTTGTTGTAGATAAAGATTAATGGCTATAGAGGGATAAAGATAATGATGTGGAATGGTGAGTGAGCAATTGGGCATGGTCGGGTGGCAGGGGGACCAAGTGTCACGGGCTTAGTATTTACTTGATGAAAGCTCCGTGCGGCCTAGCAAAGATTACTCAAACACTCGCTCAGAACTTTGCTAGTAAGCCTACAAGTCTAAGACTTAGCTCGCAAGAACTAAGGAAAGACTTAGAGAGAACTTGAGAGATGGAAGCTTGGGAGAATGCTTGTATATTGCTCACAATTGCTTGATTGATTACAAATGAAGAGGGGTGGGGTATTTATAGGCAAACTCCCACCTCCTTACTATTCCCACCTCCTTAAT
>JANTPZ010141249.1:0-22490 GCA_025593235.1 Vachellia pachyceras | reverse complement strand
GTTCTCCACTGGGGGTCAGCAACAATCAAAAGAAGTTTCGACTGAACCTTCTTATAGTTTTGGATTAAAAAGATCCAGTCCACCTCTGGTGTTTTCTTTCCCTTCTACAAGCAGTACAGGTGTTCAGAATGATGGTGGTGACATAAAGTTCAGCTTTGGGTCCAATGAGAAGGCTAGGCTGTCATTCAGTTCATTTGGTAAAAATGCTGTCTGCTATTGACTGAAACGAGGAAGTTTAGGTTTCACAAGTTTTCCCATCTATTTTTGTTTTCCTCTGGCCAATAGTTATTTTTAGCTCTTGTTGCCCTTCCTCAGTCATTTGTACAGGCACACTTTTGCTTTAGTTTTTCGAGTGAAGATGCGATTGAATTAAAAAATTAAGCTTTTTCAAGAATAAAAATTGATTATCTGTATATTGCCGTTCAACTTTATATTTTGGCCGGCTGGGCTGGTAGGAAAGACTTCAAAATTCTTGTTATGTCTGGATATGTATTTTTGTCATGGGATACAAACCTGACCTGACCTGCCTGCAATCTGTATGTGGGACCTTGGATTTGAACCGAGGATTCCGGAGCAGGTCATGTAATTCGTCATAATTTGTGGCTCAGGCAGAACAGAGAATAAAATAGAGAGCTGAAGTTATGCTCACATCTTCAGGAACGAGCCAGCTGTTTTGGAGTCTACTAAAATTGCATATAAGCATCTTATTCTGAACTTCAAATGGGTTTTCGTGAGTGGCTTGGAATTTTAGCCACATATTTTTGACCCCGAGGGTCAGCTTCTCCGAAAAAGGAAAGCTCAAGAAACTGAATCCATCTGCCCCCTTGGACCGAACAAACTCCCCACTTGTAAAAGTACCATTTTTAATTATGCATGGTTCAAGCTCCTTGTTTGTCAGTAGCGTTGGTACTTAGTAGAGCATTATTCACTTTACAGAAAAAAAATCATTTATTACGAAGATCATGAACCCAAGAATTACATTGTTAGTTGTGCAGACTTTCTTGGAACGGTTGGTATTATTTGAGTATGTTGAATTGAGGCATTTTTTCTCCCTTAGGGTTGTAGTTTATAATTTAATTACTGGTATTCTATATGTTGTCACTTAAGTTATCTTTATCAGCTTATATATTTTTTAATTTATTTATTTTATCCTTTTAGTGATTTAGACAGATTCAACCTGGATTGTCATCTTTGGACGCAGGCTTATTGTCTCAATTATATATCTACATAAATGCTGGACAACCATGAATAAAATTTGATCAGACTGAGAATTATTGTACTTAGTCGTTTTTCTCCTAGTATTCTCCCCTCCTTATTTTCCTCATATCCGAAAACTTGTCCAGTGGGTTCTTTTTTATATTTTATATCGATTCTGTCGTAGCAAGTGAATGGACAGTTCCCTGTCATCATTGAGTGCATCTTTCATCGTGCTATCCATCCATGCAACGGAAAGAGCTATCACTTGTTATTGTAAGTGAAGTAACAGGTTGAGAGGGTATGGTGGTGGTGGGCTCCTTGGAGAGCTCTCTAGTATCACGTATAATTGTTTGTTATGTTGAGCTCCCAAAAAAGAAGGGGGTCTTGAAGAAGTTGTGTGAAGAGTAGAATGCAAGGAGGAGTAGAATCCAATGCAGAAGGAAAAGAGTGTGGGGTTGATTGGAGTTAGTGAAGTGAAGGGCGTGTGTCTGTGTGTGTGTGTATGAAACATGTTAGCGTGAAATGCTCTGAGGCTATGTGGTCTTGTTCCTCATGAGAAGCAAAAGCGCCACGCGGGTTATATGGCCTTCACATACAAAAAGCAATTATTTGGATAATACATTACTTGCTCATTGCTCTGGTTTTTTACGACACTTTCCTTTTCACCCTCACTTAGCCTTGTTTAATCGGTCCCCACCTATATAGATACATATATTTGCATATATATATATATGGCCTCTCATTTTTACATGCTGGTACACAGTCAGCGTTATCACTTTCACCCATTATACTCTGCTTCCATTCATTTATTACATGTTTATACATTACACATCAATCAGGTATGCTCTGGAAATTATTCATAAACACAACTTCTTTCTGCCAAATGGGTTAACTTTTAAGGTTCCCACATGCCTGCAAAAACTCTATGAGAAATAATAGTACTAGTGTAAATGATGATGATGATGATGTTTTTCTGTTGGGATCAAAGTAACTTGGTGCATAATTAATGTGAATGTAATTTATATTTAAATAAAATAATCGGTTTAACGTATACTTTGTTTGATTTATGTATTAAAATGTATGTTTTCAAAGGTTTAAATATGAATAAAAGTTAAAAGTTAAAAATAACAAAAGTTATTTCAACTCTAAGGCGTAGCTAAAAATCAGTTGACTAATGAAACATGATAAATATCAATTTTTAATCCATCTTAAGCCTGAAGGGCTTTTCCGAACAAGCCCTCATATGGTTGCTACTGTTTAACATGAGGAATGATGCTGGTGAGAGTTCCAATGGGAGTTTGGAACGGAGAGGAACTTGGGGGGTGTTATGGGATTATATACACACATATCAAGAAGTTCCGGCGAAAAAAAGAGAAATTTAGTCTCAGATCTTGAATAAGCAACTTATTTGCGAAAAGGTAGGACCTCATGTTGTCAACGTCAGCGTATGGTGTTGTTATTATCGGCACATGGTGTTGTCATTACCATCGCACATGGTGTTGTCAACACCAGCGCATACCGTTGTCGATATAAGACCACATGTTATCAATGAGACCTTTTCGTAAATATTTTCATCCATGAAACATTTTTATAAATAAATTACTTATTTAATACGTTAAAAATAAAATTAAAAAAAACGTACATGTAAGGGAGGTGAAATGAGAACAAAAATAAGTGAAATGCATAAAAACGTACAAACTGTGATATTGACGTTTCAGATTCTAATTGTCAGAATGAGCAGTCTATACACACTGCGCCAATACGCCCAGAATAGCAGTCATACGTACTCCCTCTTGGGGAAATGCACCCGGTGCTGTAGCTAACCGAGTAGCTCTAGAAGCATGTGTACAGGCTCGTAATGAGGGACGTGATCTTGCTCGTGAGGGTAATGAAATTATTCGTGAGGCTAATGGAGTCCTGATCCCTCCCTCCCTTTTCTCTCTCTCCTTTTTCATTATATTTCTGACCAGGAACAGGCCTATCTCTCTTCCATCATCCTCACATTCCCATTTCCTATATACATAAACGTAAACTCATTTTAAAAAAAAATTGATTCAAACACTCACATACACACATTCACTATTCTGCAGGCAAACAAAAACTACTTGAAGCAACTTAAATTTGTTTCCTCTATTACAGCAGCTTCTAGTTTATATATATATAAGACTCGTTATACAATCATGTTCTCATTTTCTGTTGATGATATGTTATAACTACCTCAACTAATAAGAGCAACAGTTGCTGAATATAGAAGAGCATTTTTTTCAGCTGTAGTAGTAGTCAAGTAGAAAGATATAATAGGGGATTAGTTTGGTGGGTACAGAGGGATACACTTCTTTATATGGAGGAGCACTTGTAAAGACCGTTATGAGAAACTTTGACTGTACGCAGAGAGAGGGGGGTGGGTTGGTCAGAATATAGTAATAATGAATGTTTCAACCACTGAGTCGAAAAGCGCAAGGTGCGAAAGTGATATATTTATCACAAGGTTTGTTATTTTTGGGGAAGAGATTCTTGGGATGTTCAGTATGTATACACATATATAGTTCATGATCTGATGAGAGGAAGTGTATATGTATGTATATATTAATATATAGAAGAAAAGAAATTGAAGGGTAACTAGAGAGGATTCCATAACCATAATGCCAAAATGGTGGTCCATAAATTCCCTTTACCAAAAGGTCATTCATTTCATCTTTATTATTTATCAGTTGGCATCAGAGTCTCTGACCATATCTTTCCTCAGATTTTCTCACTTTCAATTTATGGGCAAAAGCAACCCTCTTTTTCCTTTCTCTGGTCCTACCCTCTTCTCTCCCCTTTTACGCACACAATCGCTCTCATCGTAATATCATAACAAGAAAAGAGAAGAAGCAACTATATGTATCTGCAATGCTAGTTAATCTTCAACCCTATAGTTAAAGACTTTGATCACGTATTTATATATCCCTTGTTTCTTTTTTACTTTCATATCTAGGTGTACTTCAGGTCCAACCAAAAAGTTTCATAGGTATGTACTTAGCCTCCCATGCGGGATTAACTTTATAAGAATAAAGTCAATTTATCATGGAGGAATTTAAAAGGAGGAAACTATTTTCAAGATCATTATTATTATTATTAAGAGGTCAAAAACCTAATAAAGAAGATGTGTATGACTGTGACGGGCATGCAAAAGCTTGTTGGGATGTTTATGTTCCAACTTAAGGTGATTGCAGTTGCCGACTCTATCGTTCAGAAAAATAGTGTCATCGAAGTTATAATCAGATACAGATAATCAAAAGCTATTTGGTCACACGCACACACACATGTATATATCTTCTATATATATATGTTATCTTAAAAAATATATCTGATAATTAGGTTGAAGGTCCTCAAATTTAGAGTGGTTATACAGATATAAGCATGCCGAGAATATCACATTTTCATATTCAGGCTAGAAGAAGGAGAAAAAATAGTACCTAAAGTAAGTCATTATTGCACGTGTGTGTGACTAGCTATATAATAGCGCTAGACAACGTTCCTAAGGAATAAATGCTTTATATCATAATAAGGAATTTACATACATTTTATTTTATCTCATATATTGAAAATTAAATTAGACGTGTTGTATCTAATATGTTCACCAATATCAAGCAAAGAAAATTCATTATTAAGTACACTGCCAGCAAGAGGATCAATATATATATATAGTACTGATTTTTTACAATCCATGTATACTATAAATTTCAAAATCATGGTTAGTTTTACGCATTAATAATTTGCTCTTTTCTTCCTGATGAGTTTGCCTAGCTAGGACAAGTAATACAAACACACTAGTAAAAGAATGATACATGTATTCATGTAGATATATAATCAAATAATCCCACATATATATTCCCACTCACAAAAAACTCAAAATGGATAATAAGTTTAATTACTTGTGTATCTTTCTTGTTGACTGTTATAATGCGTACGCAATGCTGTTCAGTAGTCGTCATTATATACAGATATTGTTGAAGACGATGCATGAGAAATTGCGTAAAAGAAGAAGGGTTGTTACTTAAAGAGATATGTGAAAAACGTTCACTGAACAAGTAGTAGTGTGTGTGTGTGTGTGAGAGAGAGAGAGAGAGAGAGATGGATACAACAAGTACGTACACTGATACAAAGGGAAACTAATTGTTCGTAGCAAACACATTAAGTGACGACGACCACAATAATAATAATAACTGTTTACTAATAATTATTGATACACTCAAAGGTAACTGATAGTAGTCTCGTCATGCTTCTTCAGATCGATTTTGACATTTTCAGTAAAAAGCCCTTTTCCTCTCATTTTTTCGAAAGTTCTGCCCTTGCCATTAAATGCTTCTCACTCCCTGCACACGCACACACTATACATGAATTCAAAAATTATGTATGATTTTATTCAACTTGCACCTATATGTATGTAAGGAAGATCTTCTACGAGTGTCTGATATCTAACAGTATTTTCTTTTGTTCCTTTAATTTTTCAATTTTACCGTCCAGCTTCATATCATGGTGTGAAATATGATCTAATTAATATGTTGAGAAAAATGTAAGTGAATGAAAGCAAAGTACAAAACCAGTTCCTTAAATCATTTTATCACAATGAAACAATTTATAGTTCAACATAACAGTAAATATCTCCATTTAAAGAGTTGAATAACTAATGCTTAAGAATTACACTTGAGTTTTCTTACTTTCTAGTTCATTAAGAAGATTGTGTTATACTGTATTATTTTGATATCTAACTAAAACTGAAAAGGAAGAAAAGAAGAGTATGAACTGCTTTTAATATATATACATACACACACACATACTTACATTCTCCTTTTTAGCTTGATTGTTAGTCTCCAGCATCAGCCCAAAATGGATATGAGGGAAGTGCGCCCACTAAAACCAAATAGTTCCCCACTTAATTAATCAATACCGGAATGAATCAAACAAGACAATAATTAAGGTAACATATATGAATCAAAAAGAATATGTATGCTTATATATACTTTGATGAATTCATTAATTTGCAAGGTAAAATATAAAAATTACGTTCTTGGCAGCTGTGCTGAATGCTTCCCTGTGACTGATATCTGGATGATTAGCCTTGATCCTCTGAATTTCTTCTCTGCATGGACACACGAATTAATCATAAACATATCCTCATTAATTAAATCATAAGTATTTTTCCTGTTGCGTTAATAAATAGTACTATGTAAATGTGGCTGGATTGTGAAACTGATATATGCATAGTTAAGCTAGTTACTTTATGAACTGATTATATGCAGAAGGTACGCGCTGCCTCTTCTCGGGAGCTGCAATGGAAAACAACACCTCGTAAGATATTGTATATGATATTAACATAACGCATATATATACACGAAGGTTATATACATATATATGTATTGAGAGAGAGAGACTCACGGCGGTTAACAATTCTGTCCTTAGGAACATGATGATTGGTGGGAGGTCTCGTCATCGCAATCATATTATTGTTGCATTTGGAAGAGGAACCTGTCTCAATTCTGTACTCCGGATTGTTATATCCAGGTGCCTGATATATTCAAACCATACAAGCTAAGTTAATTGATTAATAAACTTTGACCATGCATATATAACATACACATATTTGTAGAGGAAGAAGGAAAACGGAGAAACAAATTAATTAGCTTCTCTCACACAAACACACACAATGTTCCGGCTGGTGGCTAGCCATTTTTATACTGGAGATCTTGATGCATTGATCTTATATTGATTCTGATCAGTGTCTTGAACAGGAGAGAGTTTTAATTAGTAGTACACGTACGCAGCGACTCGAGACCCTGACTCAGGGGATGTAAACTATTTTTTTAATAGTGGATTCAAAATAAGTGAGGCTTATTCTTAATATGTTTTGAGAAGAATTTGAGTAAAATTTTAGTGGATTCAAAATTAGTAAATGAATGGATACAAAATAAATCACATAATGCTAATATATACCTAATTTTCTGAAAGTTAGGGGTGCGGTTGAACCCCTGACTTACATGTAGATCAACCTATGCATGTACGTCATAATAAATTGGAAATTTATTAAACTAATTGAGTGCTTCAATTAATAATCAGGGCACCTTAACAATCACATCACTTTAGTCAGTAGTTGCCATCTATTCTTTAAAAGTACCAGTAAAAAAGTAATTATCATTCCTGGAAATCAAAAGATTGAAATTACGAAGCACTATATTGACAGTGCAAGACTGTTAAGTGTTCATTATTAACGTTTTCCCTCCACATGGGAAAGGAGGGTCTCCTCTCTCTCTCTTAATCTCTAATACCTTGTCAAAGAGAAATAGTAATAAAAACTATATATCAAAATCAAATGGAATCTTTTGGTCTCTGAAGAGCAAACCCTACGGGAATCTGACTGATTCTGTGAGTTTTACTTTGGTAATTAATACCGGTTTGGTGAACAGATCTAGTGAGATGCATACCAGTAAGTGTTTTGGGCAGTAGACTAGTCTGCCTGGAATGAAGAGAAAACTATAACACAACTCATCACAGATCAATAACAACGACAAGTACATAAAACCCAGATTGACAGTTGTTCAAAATTAATGCAGGGCTTCGATTTAAGAATCTAAAGGGAATATTATTTTTTAGAAAAGAAAGAAATTAAGAAAGAAACCTGTGCAAGGGCTGTGTGCACAGTAGAAGACAAAGATCATGAAAAGAAATCACTGAACCTTAAGAACTGTCTCCCTCTCCAACACTACACGTCTATCAAATCAAGGCATCTTGGAATTGGAAAGCATGATATATATAAATAATAAAAAGAAAGAAAGCCAAACCCTTCAGTTTGGCTTGAAGGGGCTAGGGACAGTCCCTGACGACTCTACTAAAAGTGCTGAAACAAAAAAGGATTATAGGCTTGATTATGGCGGCTGCAGGTGCCCTAGGGTTTTCAGCTCAAACACTAAACACATGCACTCGATTCCATAGCATTCACTACAGAAACACACACACACACACACACAGAAGATACCTGATCGAGAAGTGAGAAGGTCAAGGCCAAGAGCTTCGATATTCTCAAAAAAGAGAGTATAACATCCAGAAACCCTAGGATTCAGAACTCACAAAGAGCCTAGCTAAGATAGCATCCAGCTAGCCATATATATATACTAATAACTACTATTATGTGTTTGATTATTATATATTTATCTTGTGATTATTATTATGCTGTTATTTAGCCACGATAATATATAGTTGATGTTGGAAAAAAAAAAGATAATACATAGTTGATGAAACCGAAAGTGAAAGGCCCCGGCCCCCTGAAAATATGCTGAAACTAATTAGTTAGAAATGTGAGTAAACCTGAACATCTTGCCATGACAGTGACTGAAACGCAGCAGCCATGTTCACTGACCATAGATTGCTGCAGTGTCCACATCGAACGGTCACTATGTCAAATAAGCTACTGCATGGAACGCTTACCTGCACACTCACAGACACGAATTAATTATCATTTATTTATCATGATTTAAAGAAACTACCTCCAAAACAAAAGGAAAATATATAATTAATCTCATGCAAGAGAACAAAACCAGAGATCACATAATGAAAAAAAGAGGGGGTCGGCGAAGATGAAGAAGAAGAAGGAAAGGAAACCCTAGAACTGCGCCAGACGCACAACGGATTAAAGGGTACTATCAAGTGATGGATATGACCTATCAGGATATGCAGATTCTCATAAAATTTGCTATTGAGGAAAAAAAAAAATAGACAGGAAGCTGAACTTGGTACTTTTATCGTAAGGGAAAGGTGAAATTAATTAATTGGTTCAGAGAGGGCAAGAAGATAAAGGAAATCAAATGTACAGGGAGAGATGAGACTTGTCATATCAACATTTTTTTCTTTTCATTTACCGTATAATAAAAACTTATCGTTTTGGCGATATCATTGAGAGGTACAAAAACCACAGAACCCCAAAATTTCTTCACTTTCTCTATGTGCACAGAGAAAAGAGTATGTTTGTGGGGGGATCAGTTGATGAGTGATGAGAGCTTCAGGGCATGACTTTTTTCTTTGACTGTAAAAGAAAAGAAAGGTGCAGCGATGGATGGAGACCTCACTTTAAACACACACAAACAAAGGGAAAGAGATTAATGAAAGCGCAGCTATATATACACAGAAACTTAAAATTTATTTATCAGTAATATAGCAATAGCTTGGTGTCTAATAATTAATATGGCCACTTCTATAGGTACGCATGTAAGGACACAAGAGCTAACGTAGCATCAGCCTTCCTTTTCAGGATCTAAAAGAGTTCTTTCTCCCTTTGACAACTAAAAGCTTCAAAAATATGCATGTATGAGATTGATCTCCAATTAAAATTAAATTAACCAGAAAGAAGGAAAAAGAATTTAAACAGTTTCTGGGAGAATTCATGAGAGGAGTTTATACCGCAAGAACAATGTTGCAAAAGTTGCAAGGGATGTAGCAGAGTTGCTCAGGGGCAACATCGATGCTGCAGCTCGACATGTTGTCTCTCAACACAGGGAATTAGAAATTACAGCAGCAGCAGTAGCAGAAGAAGAAGAAGAAGAAGAAGGAAGAAGGAGATCAGGAAAAAAAAATATGCAACAAGCAATAAGCAAAAGCCTTTATTCTCTCTTTCAAGGCTGTGTGTTAACAACAGTAAAAGTGGATGTTGCTGTATATATAGAGATTAAGAGAGAGAGGAGGAGTGGGGGGGGGGAGGTGCTGATGATGGAATCCAAGAGAAGGAGAGGGGTAAGGGAAAATGACTCCCAAAAAGAAATTTAAAAGAAAAGGTGGTTTTATTTTAGAAGTGCTTACATATACGGAAGGCAGAAATTTCTGGGACCGGCAAAGCAAATTAGAGAAAGTGGTTTGCGATGGAAAGCAAAACCAGGTTCAATAGTAGAAGAAAAGGTAATTCAGTTGTCATCTGCCTTTAATTAGAAGTTGTATATAGAGATATAAATATATATTTTGCTGTTTGGGGGAGAAAAGCTTAGGGTTTTCATTGGGAAAGGTTTTACCAGATCTGTGCACCTTATATAACTTGTATGAAAATGTGTGCATAACAGTGTATAGGTGTTTCACACACACACATATGGATGTGGTCATTATATTCTCTTCAGAACTAAGGGGTAAGTTCTGTTAATTTTATGCATTTCTTCAACATCACCGGCAATTTTATTGATTAGCAACTTGAAACGCAATTATATATATAAACGTATAGTATGTTATCCGTTTAATTAAGCAGGTGGATATATCACTGCCCTGCATTGTGCTTGTGTGGAGTAAAAGATACATTAGTAACAACTTTTTACAATTATTGCAACTCCATTAATTAATTTCATGCTTTATGTTATTGATTGGTGATGTATTTGTTTTAATCTTGGGTTTGGTAGCTTTTTATTGGTCTACAAAAATGCATAGTTAATTATCGAAACAAAATTGCTTGTTGCTATTTGTTTCCAAGGCTGTCAAAACCAGACTGAACTGAGAATTGGTGCTTGGTTAATGGTTAGGTTCGGACGGAACAAGGCCAAAAAAGAAGGAAGAACAGGGGAAAACGGATTGCTTGTTTGGCTTCTCATTCTAAAACCTAGGTTTTACCCCAAAACCTAAATTTTATCTAATTACTCACATTTTAAAAAAAACTATTTTTGATACAAAATTTCAGTTTGAAATATAGGTTTTAGAAATTTATTTTCTTATTAAACCACACCCTCTCAATAAATTTTCTCTTTACTACATTTTATTTCTTTATCTCTCCTCTTTCTTACCTACTTTCTACTCGAACTCCGTAAAAGCTAATATATTCCCAACTACAATCTTTTAAAACCTAGGTTTCGAAACTTAGGTTTTGCCTTGGAATCCGTAAAAGTTATTTTTCAAAACCTAAGTTTTACCTCGAAATCCATAAAAGCTATTCTAAAAAGGGTTTCAAACAAACCCTAAAGCCAGTCATGACCCTATTTTTTCATTTTCTTTTAAAAATTAATCCAATAACACACAATTATGTTATCTTTTGTTTTGTTTTTTGTCTTGTAGTTGATTTTTTCTTTAGTGATATATATAATGTTTTATTGATCATTTTAGTTAATAATGGAAACTTATGTTGGTTTGGTTAGAAAATTAAAATGGCATATTTAATTATTTTGGTGATTTCTTTGTAATGGACAACAAATAGTTTTATTATATGCAGTACATGTTGCTGTGATTGACTATAAAATTGACATAAAAAAGATGTGGATGAATATTATCTATAAAAGCTTTTTATTTTTATACATATTCTTTAAATTATATCATTTTAATTGAGACTGGTCCAAACACGGTTTAGTGATCAGGTTCTGACTGGTTGAATTGCTCAGTTGGATTATAAAAGGCTAAAGTATACTTTTAGTCCTTTATATTTGCGTCAGGTTTCATTTTAATCCTTTAAATTTAAAAAGTGCACTTTCAGTCCCTAAAACTTAACGTCGTTAGTTTCTCTTAACGGAAAATGCTGACTCATCAAATTTAATCGATAACTGTACAATAAAACGTTGACAAAGCATACTCACATTTTAATTATAATTTAATAATATAATAAATTTGATATTTTAAATTGTGTAAAATAAAAAAGTATCTAAAATAACAGCTTTAAGTTTGATGATTCAACAATTTCCGTTAGGATAGACTAACGGCGTTAAGTTTGAGGGACTAAAAGTGCACTTTTTAAACTTAAAGGACTAAAGTGAAATCCGACGCAAACATAGAGGACTAAAAGTATACTTTAGCCGATTATAAAAACATTGATTTATTCACTACTCTATTTATTTATTATTTATCAAGGCATATGTCATACATCAATGGTTTGCTGCGTTTTTAGGATAAATACTAGTATGAAATTTGAATACTTTAATCATGCATCTGCAAAGGTAAACTTTTTATTAAATTTGTTTCAGTATAAAGAATGGTATTTTTGTCCTTGTACATATGTACCTATATGTCTCACACAATAATCCTTTTTTTTTGTTGGATTTGTACGTGATTGTTTTTATTTTGTTATCAAATTTATAATCAAACGCAATAGTTAAGTATATGGAGCTGTATGACTTGTATGTGATTTAATTAAAAACTATTGAAAATCGTACAAACTAAACCTTTTGACCTTTTAAACCATAAATCTGCTTATAAGTAATTAACAAACATATTTGTAGCTAAGTCGTTATATTTGTATGGCAAATTTTTATTGATAGGCTCTAAGAAATCATCATCTGTTTCCAAGTTGGATAATTAATCATAGTTAATATATATATATATATATATGTATGTATATCTCCCCCATACTTTAATGGTTCAATGTAAAATGGTTAGCCGTCAGGCAAGTCCAAACTAAGCCAATAAGTTTCATTTTCAAGGACTTTTGTGACAGCTTTTAATTCGACCACTAAAAATTAATCACAAACATCTCATATCATATATACATCAGAAACCCTATAACACCACTAAAAATGCCTCCTATATATAAACTTAGATGCTTTTATGCCTCCCTTTTTTAAACTAAAAAAACATTAAACAGTTTGATTGAGACTTGCAATCTCATTTCTTTTGTCGTACAATCTCGCAACCTAGCTATAGAAATGTCTTTCAGTCTTTTGTCGTATGTTTTTGTTATTATAATCAATCCTCATCAATTGCTAATAACTACTGTAAAAGAAGAAACAAAAGGTATTAATTAGTCTTAGTTGAATGAGTTTTAATCATGGTCTTGAATTCAAATATGTAAAAATACAGAAAATATCTTTAAGATAATTATCCATATTTTAGTTATATAAAAAAACAATAAAGGAGGAGAAAAATGGACACTACCAGAAAAATACCATTTAGTGACGGAAAAATCCATCATTAAATGGTTATTTTCGATCAAAAAATTTTCATTTAGCGACGAAAAATATTAGCGACCATCGTTTTAGCTATAGAAATGATATTTTTCTGGTAGTGAAAGTCTTATACTGCAAACAAAAATCAATATCATTGACACGCGCCACATATATGTGCAGGTAAAATTTATGAGCTAGCTAGTTAAGAAATGTTTGTGAAAATGTTGAACATAATAAAAATAAAGGGAAGAAAAAGAGGAAGGAAGATTATTAGGATCTTATATTTGTCGATATTTAGGCATATAATAATGGGACTGTTGTATTGCTCCTCCAGCTTGGGTCTCTTTCCATGTCTGGTGTATTAAATACTATAGCCTTTTGGTATTATTGATATATAGATGCTCCCTATCTTCTTCTTTTTTCCTTTTTTTTTGTTTACTATAATAAATCTGTATTAGGTATATATAATAATTAATTTAACTAAACATTTTCTTCACTCAGCAATCTCTTTTTAGCTGTGGATTTTGAGGTATACTTACATATTCCAAAGTGGACTATTAGTGATGTCAGCTTAATAATTCTCATTCATGTGATTTGGAGAATATGTTCTTTGATTTGTTTGAGCCAAATGTCAAAATAGCATCACGCACGCATATATATCATCTTTTAAATTGGAAAGTAGCAATATATATACAGTATTAATTAGTAGACAATTACCAACAGTTTGGTTAGATAAATAATACTTATTTTGTCTGTGAACGGCATTTTAGTTCATATCCCTACACTACGAATTATTATTTGTGTCGGTTCATATGTAGAACTTTTGAAATACAAGTAGACACAAACAATGTTTTTATCATCATTAATTGCAATTTCATGTATTATCATAAACAAACGATAATCAGATCACAGATCTGCTTGATAAATAGAATGAAATTAAAATTCACAATGAATTTTAAAAAAATCACAGGATTACAAATCATGAAGACGAAGCAGAGATGAATTAACAAGTCATAAAAATTGGATCTCATCACTGAGATTTCCATTGTGAAGTGGCAATTATATATTCCCAGAAGGATGAAAACAAAATGGGAATTAATAATTGAAGAACGTGGAGAGAGTTAGGCAGAGGATGAAGAAGATAAGGTGTTTCTGGCTCATCCATATCACATACAGATGAGGAAGGATCTGTGTGTGCTCACTGAATATGAATAATTGAACCGAATGAAGCATCAGATTTTGAAACTCCTACGAAATTAACAAAAATACACGTTGCTCATATTTATCACTGTGATTGGTTTCCTTTCTTCTCTTTTCTTAAATTTTAATCTGGTCTCTTGAGGGAAATTATTTCAAACAAGAAGGCGCACACACACACACACAAATTGGTCAAAAAGTTCAGACCTTTGTTCATTCAAATTACGTTTTGAGTTCGAGTCCCGTATATGAAAAAATTGTTGTTAGAATAGTTTTACACCCATGTGGTCTCATACAACCAACCAAATGCTTCATAGTTTGCGTGTGTGTATACCGGTTAAATTAAAGTATAAATTTATTCCAAAAGTTTTCACTTAACGTTTTTTTTGAATTTTTTTAAGTTCAAAATGTTCTTAAAAGTTTCAAAATAAACAATGTTGTCCCTGCATCCTTAAAAATGTAAAGGGTCAATGTCAATTTTTTAACGGTCATGGTTAGTTTTTGTAACAAAGATGAACAACGTTAATATGTTTAGAAACTCCCATAGCAACTTGAATAACCCTAATAAACTTCCAAAACAATATTGTCTTTGAGCGAAAACTTTATATGCAACTTTACACCTTAACACATGTATACATTATCGCTACTTAAAGATGTAGTTATTGATACAGCACGTTAAAATAGTGTAATCCATGTAACTTATCAAACTTAGTAAGATAATAACCCAATATCACATTACCGCCAGTCATATTTTAATAAAAGACAAATGAAACTAGAAACACTCAAGAAACTTTATCTGATATTCAACCCTCTTTCTCAATCAAACGTAACTGTTGAACAGGTAAAATAAAATTAAGTAAAAAAAAGTTGAAAATAAAAAAAAATTGTGTTTTGCAAGCTTCCAAAATTCCAACTCATTAATTGATCCACGTATGCCCTAAAAGAAAGTGATGGCATTTGAGGATGGTAGACAGACCGGATATTTAGTCAAGGGCCATATATGTAATGTCTCTATTACGTGGCCTCAATTTGTGGATCATAGAGTTCGCAATTAATTAAATTGTGTTCATATGGGTACTCCATTTTTATGTACATATACTTCCATTACAACATGCACTCGTTGTGGGATCATCTTAATTATTTGCAAAATTCAAGGCACATGTTGAAACTTATCTCTCTCTCTTGAATGAAAAGCATCCTAGCGTCAACATTTTTTTCCAAATTAAAAAACCAAAATTTAAGATTAATTTGGTATATATGTTTTAAATTGAAGCCAGATGGTTACCGTTGAAAAATGAATCTGAATGGGAGATATAGTAGAATCCGTAAAAAATATAATAAAATGAATGAGGAGGATTTGGTTTCAAAAGAGATAAGACGTTGTCTCCCTATAAGTATAACAATTAAAGACCAACGTATAGCTATGCTGATATTGATTGGTTTTAGACTTCGTATTTGAAACCTTTAATGTTTACTTACAGTTCGGCAAGATGAGATGTACTGTTTATGATTTGTAACTAGCATGGCTTTTTCGTAGTTTTGATGTATCGTACATAATTAGCTTGTTTGTCGAAGCGTTTGAAAAAGTCAAACACACGTTCAACAGTGTTTTTCAGTAAAACGAGATAATCTCACTCATATATTTACCTCGACTTGCGTAAAAATACTTCTCTACCATATTTTTAAACGGGCACAATACCTCTTAAGATTATACTACTATCGTCCGAACCCATTATATAATTAAAGAGTTAAAATAGCTAACTTATAGACATTAAAAATTTTAATTTAGTTGCTTTTAACTGTGTTGTTTTTTTTAAAACTATTATGCATATTGAAGCTACCCATGGAAGCCATTTTTAAATTACAAAGTACTTTTGAAAAAATTATAAATTTTTTAAAAAATAGAATGAGGTTTTGGCCCCAATTCTTCATATAAAGCCATATACATAACTGTTGTATTCTGTAAGTAAACATCAGTGGATCTTTTAGCTTCTCTACAAAGTTGTACTCATCCTGGTGGCAGCAACACCTGCAAACAAATGATTAATCCGAGTCGCGTCCGAGGATACTGTCCTTAAGACTTAAGAGCTATTCCGCGACTACCGGTAAGTAAGATGCGGCACTCCCCAGGATTAAACGGATTCTTCCTGTAAGGATACAGGAATACAGAACTAGTAGAAGGTATTATCAAACTCAGCAAGGTAGAGAGCCGGAGGAGGAAAGCTTAATGCTTGAAAGTACAAGAGTTGTGTCATTGGAACCTTGAAGCACCTCGTATATATCACCCATTGCAACAATGAAGAAAGCCCTTTTATTTGCTATATTTTAAATGCTACATTTTAGGAGTGAAAGGAGTAAAAGCCTTTTAAGGCCATCAATGTGTATATTAAGGAGTGATTAAAGCAATTCAAGATTCCAACGTTTCATTTCCTCTCCGACGGACAAATCAATCAAAGCATTTGACACCCATTGTCATGTATTGAAAGCATTTAAAAAACCATTTTAAAGCACACTGAATTTGTAAAAACGTATACCAACATTTTCAACTATTATAAAACATATTAAAAGCTATTAAATGTACTCTTAAAAACAATTAAAGTAATTTTAGATTTTTTTTGAAATTCTCCGATAAAATGTACTCAGTCTGTGTTTAACATACGCATAAAATGGTAGGGAAGATAGCCGGATTTGTCTCTAGTGGCTCTTTGTCATATGTAAACATACTCCTCCTCTTAACTCATTTACTAATCTAAGATCACATTATAGTATATTCTCTTGGACTCCGATAATCCCAAATAATGTGGGACTCTTCCTTTGACACATACAAAATTTACAACAATAACTAATTTGTGGATACTAGAAAAATTAGTGAAGTTGGTTATTATATAAAAAACTTTTAATGCATGCAATTCATGCATATATACTTTGAAATCAAGGTTATAAATTTAGGATATAAAATATATAAGAGCATTATATTTAGTCCTTCTGTGTAGAAAGTGAGAGAGATGTAAATATGTAATGAAGAGTGAGATGTTTTGATGGGATGGAACTAAGTGGAATTGCAAGGCATTTATAATTTGTCAAAAAAGTAAACAGAGAGGGAGGGAGGGAGGGAGGGAGGGAGGGGGAGGGGAAAGTGATATGTAGGTAGCAACCAAGGCTAGCATTCTAGATGGAGCCTCCATGTCTCCTCCCTTTTGGAGCAAGAGACCACAGACCAAAAGCATGTACAAATTAACCAACATATGTATCTAATCAATATTAAAAATATTCGAACCTTCAAGAAAACACATAATAATTAACGTCGTACATGCTGATTTCCCGTTTTAATATTAAAAAGCATAGGCAATATATAGGTCAACTACCAAAATTTTAGGTTTATTATTTTTTTTGGAACTAATCAACTCTCGCTACTAATAATTGATCAGTTAACATATATCACATACAATACTGAAAAACTCATAAAATTGAAACCCTACTAAAAACCAACACATTGTGGGGAAAAATTATATCTGATCTGTACGTACACTTTTTTCCTTACTTTCTAAGCCTGATCATTTCTTATTTTATGGGGTGGCCACTTCTTTTATCTTCAACTTTCTCTCGTCTCTGCCATCTCTCTCTCTCTCTCTACACACACACACACACACACATGTGCCCGTGCATGTATTGTTTGTGGTTGAGAGGAGGAGTACAAGTTTTGTTCTTTTAATGAGGCATAGGGGTAAGAGTATAGTGTCATAGATATACACATATAGCACACAAGTAGATCAACCTTCAATTTCTTCTTTCTTCGAAGTTCCGCCATCAAACAGTACAAACACACACATGAAAAGTGAACACACTATACCAATTTTTAATCTTTTTCATCATCCCTGTTCCCATTTTGGTTTATGAAATTAGAAAGAGATGCATATAAAGCATAAAACCAAGTATCGCTGAGTTGTTAATTAATTAAGGTGAGTCAGACAGTTGTACTCAGAAGAAATGAAGGTGAGTGCCTTTTACGAAGTCATTAAGCATCCCGACTTAAAGTGAGATGCATGTTTTGATCTGTCTAAATCAATTATGTGAGCTCCCAATATAATTACATAAAAAATATCACACACACACACACACACACTCTTACATATCTTGACCCTCATCGATCATTAGTGATAATGTTGCTTCGCTTGTTATTATCCACTCGCAAAGCCCCAAGATTGTCATTTTTTTGTCTTTTTGCTGCCCTCCGATTACCCTAGCCTTTTAGTATTCATAATAGGTTTTGAAACTTCTCTTCATTAGTTTAATCAGATCATACAGTCATTAATATTTCATGTGCCTTACGTAATGACCACCACAAAAACTGCTAATTAGTTTCAAAACAGCCCCATATGGACCAGGAAGTAGGTATTGTCCCTCTGTTTTAGTTTCATCAAGTTAATTACCACACAAAATAAATAAAATGTTTCTATCACTACAGACAAATGAATAAAAAGTTTCAATTACTGTATATATTAAAAAAATATAATTTGAAATTAGTTAAATCCTGAAAAACAGGATATATACATACAGCTGAAATAATAATATTCCATGTGAGTCCAAGGTATGAAGTAAATATCAGCGAATGAGATAGAGACAGCGTCTGCATGCAGTCAATTCTTTCAACTTTCTGAGCTCTTTCATCGCCATTACAACAGAAAAAAGGTTGCAATTGCACCTCCCAATAACCCAATGGACAAACCCAAAACAAAAAACCAACCAGACTTCTTTACCTGGTACTCTCAGTTTCTAACATCGTGCGGGTAAAAATTTATTGCACTTTTTAAAAGCCAAATATTCAGGGTATTGCCCAGCTGATTAATAGTCGATCAGCAAACTTAAATCTAATACTACATCAGGTAGTAAATATGAGATATATAGCTTGTTGGGTAAAAGTTACACTACAAACTAAATCTCATATTTAGGACTCAAGGTAGTGCAACATCAAACTTTTTTCGGCTGAGAGGCACACAAAATATGTTTCGTAGCTGATATACTAAATTTAAGCTAATATGTAACTTTGAGGTCACAAATTCAAATCCTGAAAAGAGTCAATTTTCTTGTTGGGGTAAGACTATATATATAAATATATCCTCCTACGGATCAGACCCATTGGGAGCCTTGTCCTCTGGGTTGTTCTTTATCCTTTGGCTGACGGTAATTTAGTTAGTCGAAAAGGCATATAGAAACAAATTAAAGGGAGGACAACATATATAGGCAGGTAGCTATATATAGAGTAGCTAGGTATGTGGGTGAGATATATGTATACAGGGTATGTTATTAGCCAGGTAGGGTTCATTGGAATGTGGGGAAGAAGAGGGTGAAATGAAACATGAATGGATGAGAGGAATCAGATCAGAGGCAGAAGGGAATAGCATCCATCTCTCATGAAACTAAAAGTAGCAGTGAAGCCTTCTTTCGGACAAAGGAGGCTGGCTGGCTACTTGCTCATCAAGCTGCTACCGCTGGATGTCTTTGGGGAATTACTTCAGCAGCACGATGAACTTCCTTGATTCCTCCAAACTTCTGCAACACCTCAACCATATATCTTTTTTTTTTTTGCCAACAACAAACCAAAATATTTAAAACAAAAGATAATACAAAGTCTGGGAAACAACAAACCATATAAACAAACCTACAGACAAACACAAACTGAACCTAATACAAGCAACATAAGCACAGCAGCAAATAGAAACAGTTTCTACATTGCAGCAAATAAAGATTCTACCATCTACCAAAGTATAGTACTCAGTCTGCGACGGATCCTGAAATACCCGATTGGACAGGTAAGAGCCGTCCCAAGAAGTTTTGACGAAACTCACAGCCGCCAAATATGCTTCCAACGGAATCCACATATCGAAATGGTTCCTGATCAGATTCCTTGAGGGAATAAACTCAAGGAGGGCAAACAACATAAACAGAGTTAGAAAAACACAAGCAACTAAATAACAAATATGCATTGAGTGTCATGTGAAGGCTGTTCCCTATAATATATCACTATTTTATATGTGTGTATATATAATATATAGTGATTCCATTTTCCTATCACGGACCAACAACACTACTACATTTTCGCTTGCTCAGACACATATATTGCTTTCTTTATCTGCAATTGTCTGTTAAGGATGCACGCAACTCAAAGCTAGCTCCCTGCATACTACGTTCTTTGTCCCAATGCTATTCTCTGTACTTTGGCTTTACTTTATATTACTTGTTCAATTAATTTTTCTTCTGAGATCATGAAGTTAAACCAACTGATATAATTATCATTTTTTTTAAAACTATTTTGCATGGTTTATCAACTAATACATAATCAAATGATATACATAAGTATTTTTTATCATGCATATGATAAATATAAGTATTTTAGAATATGTATAATCTAAAGTAAGTTATTTATTTTTCTTTATTCTCTGGAAAAAGTTAACTGGAGATTGTATTAAGGATCAAGAGAACATACGTGTGTGTACACGTATAGCTTGATTATTATTATCATTACATGTCTTGTTGTATGAGAGCTAGGGCATGAATATGCGTATACACAGATGCTAAGTTGAAAATTGAAAAAAAGTATATATACCAACAAATGGGTTTGATGTCTTTTTCTACAGACTACAGTGATATCTCTTAGATTGTGTTACATTTTATTTGTTTGGCAATTGACAGATATATTATAGGGTCCTTTTTTTTCATATTTGATAGATTTCGCATCATCCCAGCTAACATAATTATTATCTGTATCGTTTTTTTCTTTCCAAAAAATGAAAATGTTACTCTCCCCTTTGATTATTTAAAGTAACAAGAACAAATAAAAAGTTTTCGTGTAGATATGTAGTACAAGAATATTCAAATTTAAAAGAAAAATTATTTGCAATGGAGCATCTGTGTTAGGGAAAAAAACACTAATCTACATGAATAAAAATAACATGGAAATTGATTGTGACGAGTGATTTTGTTATATACTGTGTGTGTGTGTGTGTATTGATGTCAATATTACATTTCACCACCATTTCTCGTTTTGTGTCTGTATATATATAACTATGATGCAGGTTGCAGACTGGTCTTTTAAACTGCCTGGCCAAAACAATGCATCGTTATTTCCAATAATATGGTAAAGCATCCTGGTAATTTAAATTCAGAAAAAGATAATGAAAAATTGCAGTCACAACTATGTTTGTATTTGGGAATCCGTTAGGAGAAAATAATTACGGATTTCAAGAAGAATTACTATCTAGTTTAGCAAAACTCAAGTGCTATTTGTTAGTTTGGATTGCCTTCAATTTAAGTTGGTGATTTTATTTTGTTGAAAGCTAGTTAGTTCTACGTGATTTGAGGTAAATAATTCACAAAGATATGTAACTTTCACATGAACGTTGATTCAAACTAAGCATATTGGCGTGGGGGGGCTTAGCCTAATTCAAACTTTCATTTTTTAATTTTAATTTTTAATTAATGAATTCCACAATACCGTTTTGATGAAATAAAGATTTTTTTTTAAGTTCAACATTCTTTTTCCTTCCAGTCCGCACCAAAAAAAATATTTGACCAACACTAGCAATAGGCTATCCCCGAAGAGTATGGGCTCCCACTAGCAATAGACTGAGATATCCAATGGTCCTGTGAAGCCCAATTATTATGATTGGGCCTGAAACTTCTTGTAGGCCCATAATAAGAAACAAGTTTATATATAGACATTCAAGCTTTTTTTTTGGGCGGTGAAATGAAACGAATTCATTACAAAAAAGCATTACTCAATCTTACCAGGGTTGAATAGACAATCATACCACTAAAAAAAGGCAACAAGATTGTTGTTATTTTCAGTTTTTTAAAATATGTTTTTTTATTAGGTGATCTCAATGTTGGGGCAGAAAAGTTTGCAAATGAGGATCTCACAGATGTTCAGAGAGATTAGATGGAGATGGATAGTTTTTTTGGTTGACCTGAGGGTACGCTGAAGTATTCGACGGCGAGTTAATCAGCTTCTTTGGGCCGAACGTAAGAACACCATATCTTAAGTCTTTCGTATTGAGATCTCCGTATATGAACTTGGAACCAGGCGAATTCGAGCAATCTAGGGTCAAACGGCTTAACACAATAATAAAAACGGCCTCCAGACCCACTGGCTCATTCACACCATAAGGCTTACCAGCGCCTTGCTCATATACAGGCTCGTATTGTCAGAGTTAACATATGGTATTCAAA
>JANTPZ010141248.1:0-20920 GCA_025593235.1 Vachellia pachyceras | reverse complement strand
GGCGTGCGGCGTGCGGCGTCGAAAGGTTCAGGGCTGGCTCTGATACCACTTGTCACGGGACCATTACCCTCTCCCCCAAAACACGTGTTGTAGGGGTGTGCAGCGTCCCGCTTCTTATAGCCCAGCACCCTCCCAAACCTCGCCGATGTGGGACTTGTGACATTCTCCCACAGCCAATCCGCGAGCGACCTCGCCGCGGACGACCACCACACCGTTACCCTCTCCCCATTACTCTCTCCCCGCCGACAGGGGCGTGCAGCGGGCGTGCGGCGTGCGGCGTCGAAAGGTTCAGCGCTGGCTCTGATACCACTTGTCACGGGGCCATTACCCTCTCCCCCAAAACACGTGTCGTAGGGGTGTGCAGCGTCCCGCTTCTTATAGCCCAGCACCCTCCCAAACCTCGCCGATGTGGGACTTGTGACACATGGCACTAGGGGGACCCCACATTGTATAAGTCTTTCCACTTCCAGACTAGCACAATGTAAAATAGATGACAATAATAACAAGGTAAATTTCCCATCCAAGGTGAAACTGAATTTTGCGCTAAAATATTTACATTTACAATTTACAAATATGGAAATGATCAGAAATTACCTGACCATATGAAAGAAGCGTGGTGTTGTAACCAGCCAAAGCATTCTTAACCAACGGAACTCCGATTGACTGAAAAACATCTTCCTGAACAAAATACAGCATATAGACCCCAATATACTATAAGCATAACTGAAGCAATGGAGTTGAACAATTTATTGTATAATCGTATATAATAAAAATAGCAGCTAAGTCATCTATTCGACTTAATTTTGGTGAAGTATGAAAGAATAAAATATGAACCAGAAGGGCAAAGTCAAGTTCTTTACCTGATTGGAGTTACAATCAAATATCGAATCAAAAGTGAATTGTCTTCCCCCTACACATAAGGTATCAGAAGAAACCTTCCTAATGGTCTGATACCCCTCTTTTGAGTGGCTGTTCGCAGGTCTAATTCGCACAACAACCTTAACCAAAAAAAAAATGTATAAGTTCACATGCTCATCTAGAAACTGCTCTGGCAAAGGAAGTTAATTCATACCTTCACAGGTGGGTCCTGAAGCATAGGATGCTCAATTAAGACCTTCGATTCAAAGATTTCGTTCTGAGAAGTGGGGGTTTCGGACTGGAATCGCTTGGTTGTTGCAGGCAACGACTGGTCATCGTCCTTAATCAGGATGTTTGGATCGATTGGCGGAGTGTTTTCGGCGTTAGATTTGAGAAATATAGGATTTGAGGAAGATTTTTGCTTCGAAGACATTGACCTAGGAAGAATGTTTCTGATAGATGAGGACGAAATGCTGCCCAAGAAACGAGTATCAGCAGTTCCTGTGCTAATATTTTGCCTCATGATTTTTGCGGAGCGAGAAGAAGCCAATAGAAGAAGAGCACTAACAAAGAGAGAGGAAGAGAGAGACGTTGGATTCAACTGTTGAAGGAAGGCAAGGAAGAAGAATGTGTCCTTACCCGAAGAGTATTCGACCGTTATAGTTTAGTCTCGTCATCGAATTTGAATAGAATTTGAATGATGATCCTCTTTTTTTTTTTTTTTTTTCCAAAAACTTTACTGGCGTCACGGAATATAAGAAGACCACGAAGTCACTCACGTATCTGCCTTAGAACCGGTAGAGGCAGTGGAACAAGGGTTAGTAAAGTCGATCGGCATCGACCCGTAAGTTAAACCGGTCATATGAAATAACGTATTTGGAAATACTTAACTCTCACCTAAAAATATATTTTACAGTGTTTTTCCGTAAAACGAGATAATCTCATTCACATATTTACCTCGACTTGGGTAAAAATACTTCTCTACCGCGTTACCAAACGAGTCCAATATAATTTAGTAAAAATATTCATATTCAATTATGCACAATTTAATATCATAATATTTAAATAAAATGACATTAGATATGTAATGTTTTGTTGCATACATGATTTATATAACTGTTTGATTGTAACAATAATGAAATACAATATTGAGAATGTATATTTATTCTTATAATCACTCAAAAGCTACAAAGTAATAGCATAATGAAACATTAAAATATAATCATTAATAGTTAGCGATAGATTGATTTAGTAATTCAAAAATAAAAATAAAAATCATTAATATGATGACAAACTAAATAATAAATCTGGTTAAAGATATTATAAGTTCACCGAAACTAAAAATAAAAAACAAGGCTGAACTTGGTTACCACGATTTGTTTCGAATTACATGGGTTAGGATCCCTTTACCGCATGTTGTACCAAGTTACCCCGGGTTGAAAAATCCTTAGTTAGAGACTTGACTGGATAAGTTATGTAACCGGGTCGCTAGTTTCCAAGTCAACTCGACTAGTCCAATCCAGTTTTCAATACATTGGTTATCATATAAAATTTATATATTCTTATTAAATTAAAGAGAAAATTAATATTTTGGTCCCTCAAGTTTTGACCTAATTAATTCAGTTCATGAACTTTGACTTGATGTAACTCAGTCCCTATAGTATTGATTCAGTTGTAATTCAATCATTGAACTTTGACTCACTGTAACTCAGTCTCTTTACTTTTATCATTTTATAATTCAATCCATATATTTTAGAAAATAAATCATATATAATAAAAGGGTAAGTCATAGTTGTTTGTAGTTTATAAATAGTCTACTTGCTAATGTTTATATATTAGATATATATAGTGTTATAAATATAATAATATATAATTAATAAAATTCTTAGGTCAAATTTTATTACTTATCTCTTATATATAGTTTACAGTCTAATTTTTACTACAAATTAGATCTTATCTTAAAGATCATATGTAGTAATATGCTTGGTTTATTATTTTTCAGTGTACATGTTCTCATAAAAAAAAGTACATGCATGTTGATTTGTTTTTACGTCATTGTCTCTTTTTACTCCATTGTATTAGAAAGGAATAATATAAAAATTAAAGGTTAATGCAATTTTGAACATTTAAATTTTAAATTACGGGTTTTGAATTCTCAAATTGCAAAATATTCTAGATTTTTATTAAATCATATAGATTGATGGTTTAAATAGAATGAAACTGAAGTCTTAAAAGACCAAAATATATTATTGGAAATTTGATTGAGCAAAATTAAAATATGGACAAATTTAAATGACTAAAAAATTATATTAGCCTTGATTAATATTTTTATCTTTTAAGGAGGCTATTGTGTTCCAAAAAAAATTGTGTAGGTGGAAAATTACATGCAGCAAGGTCAAGGGTGAAGGGGCAAAACCCAAGGTCTTATAGTCTAGTGGTATGATATCTCCTAAGTGGAAGGTTACAGGTTTGATCCGATCGTTGTAACCTCAGTTTGTTAGTGTCTGCTCCTTTAAATAGAAAAAAGGGTGAATGAGCATAAATAACTTGAAAGTTTTGCAAATGAATACCGGCCACACAAAAGTTATCGTAGTGTAATTTTGGACCCAAAAGTTTAAATGGGGTATTTTTGCCCCTACCGTTAAAATATTAACTTTGATCGTCACACCTCAATAGAAAAGTTAGTCAACTTTGACGGTAAACATTAATATTTTTAACAGCAGTGATACAAATATCATATTTTAAAACTTCTAGATCTAAAATAACCTGATAACTTCCGTCTAACTCATGCTCATTCACAAAAACTTTTAAATTATGTTTATCCATTTACTCCAAAATCAAAGTTTGGGTGTGAGATTGTATTTGAACCGATGATAGAAACTCATCCACAATTAATGAGTCCGTTTGGAAAAGCGGTGGAGAAGTGCTTTTACCATTTACAAGGTAAATATGTGAAGGAAATTATCTCGTTTTGCGGAAAAACACTGTTAAACATACTTTTGAGGTGTTCAACCGCTTTACCAAACACCCCAATAACGATGCTTTAAAGAAACACTCGTACGGTTGGGTAGGGTTCAAATTATTTGTCTTCCTTCTTGCATATTCACAGCGTTTGAAGTTGGTATATCACGTAATACAAGCTTCTGTCCTTTTTTTTTTAAAAAAAAAATCTGATGGACAAATGCTAATAGGTTATATAGGGGATCAAATCTAAGCCTTGAATTTAGGAGAATGAGTTAATGGCCTCTTTGGTAACCATGGGCTTATTTTCATAAGCACGTTTAACAGTGCTTTTCCACAAAACGAAACAATCTCCTCCACATATTTGCCTCGGCTTATGTGAATAAGCACTTATAAGTGGCTTATGACAATTTTATAATATGATGAAATACAGTTTAAATTCCATTGAGAGAAGTATCCACTTTTAGGATCCGATTTATTTCTGTATTTTGTTTTCATGTTTTTAAAAAAATTTATAAAACAGTTTTTAAAAGGAAAAATCTATTTAAATAATTGTTTTTAAGAAATTATATTTGAAAATAAATATACCCAGATCAAAGGGTGAAATTTCAATAATAATTTAAGTTCTTAAATAGAGAAAAAAAACCATCGTATGATAATAAAGGGATTCCAAATTTTCCTAAACAAAAACCTAAGAAATGCAAAAATAAAAATAAAAAACAATTAAAACTTTTTTTTTTAGATTTTAAAAGCAAGTTTATGTTTTTTTTCAAAAAACATCTTATTAAAACAATTCCACAAATAATTTTTTTGTTTTATTATTTTTTTAAAAGGCAACTTTAAAAATAAAAAGAAAAATCAATTAATATCCAACAGTACCTCGAATATAATTTATCTTCTTCAACAAAAGGATAAATGCGTTTGATAAAAAAAAGTTCATAACCTTCCATTTTGACAAGAGCTTTCATGCTATAAGATACAAAAACAATTGAAAATAAAAATCATTTTTGAAGATAAAAGGAAGAATTGCCATAAGCCACTTATAAGTGCTTATTCACATAAGTCGAGGCAAATATATGAAGGAGATTGTCTCATTTTACGGAAAAGCACTGTTAAACGTGTTTATGAAAATAAGCTCCACCTTCTCAAACAGAACCAATCACGAAGAAAAATGGGAAAAGCGCTGCTTTGAGGCTTGTTCGTTCAATATATTAATAATGTCAATATACGCAATTAATTCAAACAACTAGCCGTTGACGCTTGTGGGAGATTTCGGCTTTGGACCACTTATTTATTTGATAAATTTTAATTTTTGACCAACTGATTTTGGCCAGCGTTCTGATTCCCTGGCCCGTTTGGAAATACAATGAAGAAATGATTTTACATAAGTTGAGGTAAATATGTAAAAGATGTTATCCAAGAGACATACTTAATTATCTATTTCTCCAATGAAAAATTGCCACGTGGATTTTTAACGCATTAGTGTAACATCCGTTACCGTCTCTGTGCCCTATTTCGTGCAAATCAAAGGAATATAAACAGGAACACAAAAGGCGTTGCACTAATTTGAATGAGCAGATGAGACAAAATCATGTATAACTGAAATAATAAAAGAGGATAAAAGTTGCTTTGAAGGTTTAAAAAAAGCAAAATGTGACAAAAGCAACAATAAATTTTAAGGCATTAAATCAATTTAAAAAAAAACATGCATTTTGGGTTTTGTCACATTTGGGTGCCTGTTTGGGAAAAACAGATTTGTAGAAAGTTTTAAGGCATTGCATGCGTGTTTGGGAACCGTTGGGAAAAATTTTAAGGCACGCAACCGTTGGGAAAAATTTTAAGGCACTGCATGCCTGTTTGGGAACCACGTTTACATTTATAAAATGTATTTTGAATCCAAAAGTTCATTAACTTACAGACTCTAACATTTGGTAATTCATTGTTTCAAAGTCCACTAAGCAAAAAATTCTTTTTTGACAAAATAATATACTATGAATTGATTAAACATAATTGCATTCTACCAAAATACATTCTTCTAACGGTTTTTTAAACGGGCACACAGTGATCTTACTCACCTGACATGCTCAAGCACACCAAGGGGACACACACAAAGGAGATAGAGATACAAAACTATAATTTGATCCTCCTAGGCTCTACTAGGATGGGAAGAAAAGTTGATTGGAAAGAAAATGGGAGGAGAGAAAATGGAGAGAAGAAAATTGGAGAGAAAATGTTATTACTTATCCTACTTGGATGGACAAGAGAAAATAGAGATGAAAGAAAATGCATAAATAGCTGAATGACTAAAATTTTCTTAGATAAATTTCTTTTAATAAATAGTTGAATAAGTAAAGTATACTTGATATATATCAAGTATAATATATCATGAAAAAATTATACTTACATTAATATCATTACACTACAAAAAAATGTTGCAGTAGTAGCGGTTATTTTATGTATTTGCAGCGGTTATAACTGCTACAATAACATGTTGTAGCGGTTACCTAAACCGCTACAAAAGTCACTATGGCAAACGATTTAATAGCGGTTTAAAGAAATCGCGGCTCACATAGAAAAAACCGCTTTTAAATTTGAAGCGGTTATATAATAACTGCTACACATTCACGACATAAGGGATGGAGGTATGAACATTTTGTAGCGGTCCAAAACTGCTACTAAAATAGATAAAATCGATAGTGGAATGATGCTTTTTCAGCTGTCGAAAACCACTACTAATTAAAAAAGAAATTTCTGCCAAAAATTTTGAAATTTTCACTCTACAAAATTTGTAGCGGTTACATAACCGCTACTAAATGAAATATAATTCCCACTCTTTTTTTGAAGTTGAAAATTTCCTCCAAAAATTATTTGTAGCGGTTTAATAAACCGCTACTAAATGAACTTTTATTAAAAAAATTTGAAAATATTGTAGCGGTTCATGAACCGCTACAAACTTTTAATACTTATTAAAAAAATAACTCTGAACCTTTTTAATTAAATAATATATTAAAATACATAAATTGAAAAAAACACCTTTTAAATAGGTAATAATATATAATAAAAACAATTATAACAAAAAATTAAAAAAAACAAACTGAAAGGATTAACGAAATAAAAAATAAAACAATATTAATAAAAAGATCACTAAATCAACAAATAATTGACAAAACTTGACTAGCAAAAAATTGAGAAAACCAATCATTTAAAATTAATTAATTAAATTAGCAAAACTATTAAGCAACCAAAAAATAAACTAAAAAACAAAGCAAACCAGAAGCAGAAGACAAATCGTAACAGCCCACCATCACCACAAAGCCAGAGGTAAAAACAAATGGGGAGGGGGCTGTATTTATAGGCTCTTCCGCGACAATTAGCAGCGGTTAAGGTCACCGAAAGTTGCAGCGGTTATGGTCACAGAATTTTCTGCGGTTATGTCCCAGGAATTTGCAGCGGTTTGATTTTAGCAGCGGTCATGGTCAAGGAAATTTTTCGCGGTTATGGTCACGAAAATTTGCAGCGGTCTGATTTTAGCAACGGTTTATTATGTTTGCAGCGGTTATAAAACCGCTGCAAATATGTTCAACAGTAAAATAAATTTACGCACCTGACTTATTTATTCATCTTCATCAGCTCTAACAAGGGATAAAGCTTCATCTCCCTCGGGTAAGAGGTTTTGAAAATTAGTATGCTGGAATGGCTCCGCCTCATCTATCAACTGTTCATCACTATCACCAATGTCATAAATATCTCTGGGCTTAAGATGAACAACCATACTCCAATCTTTATATTTCTGATCTTCGACATAATAAGCTTGATGTGCCTCTGATGCTAGAATATATGGTTCATCGTCTGGAGAGTCACCTGTGTGAATGAGCCTTAAGAAATTCACAGATGTGATGCCCAACTCATTAGTGGTTATACCACGAGCAGTTGTCGTATTTGCCCAGGAGCACTTGAAAAACGTGACGGTGAATTGACCCTGATAATGTCAACTAGCTTTCCATAGTAGGGGATACCTCCAAAACGCATGTCACCATCAATGGAGCTCGCATAACTTCTTGTACCAAATGTCCCAAAAACCCCGGAATTTTGGGTGAGAGAACCTTGATCGCATGAAACTGTCCAGAACTTGAAGCCATTGACGTTGTATGCGGTAAACCGTCTCGCATATTGGAGCGGGTCAATGGCAAGAGTTGTCAAATCAACTGGGGGGTTGTTGTCATTGTGCATTCGACGTGCAAACCAACTTGGGAATTCTCTATGTACCCTTTTATCAACCTCAACGGACGTCTGTGCCCTGATACGTAATTGACGCTTGACATAACTTCTAAACTATCTGACATAATTAAACATATATATATTAAATTAATAAGATAATATGTTGGTAAACATACATTAAATTAATAAGATAATAGGTTGATACTGATACTCACTGAATGAAAGGATCTACTTGACTGCAGTTGATGAGTACATGTCGGTGTGCCTGAAGCATCTCATTAGGAGTGAGGTTGAAGTATTGATGTCCTCCAACTACTCTTCCAACTGGAGGGAACAAACTGGTTGCCGATGTTGAGGGACAAACATCAGGGTACGAGGACGACGGTTAAAAGATGTCTCGATGTCATCAAAGTACCGTGAACAAAAGTTTAGGACCTCATCCCCTATATAGCATTATGCTATTGAACCCTCTGGCCATACCTTATTCCTGATATATATATATGACTTCAATTTCCCTAAAAACCTGTAATAAGTTAAAACAGTAAGATAAATCAGTAAATTGATTATATATATGTATGTAAATAATGTGTGTGAGTACCTTTCAATGGGATACATCCAATGATATTGAACCGACCCTCCGAGTTTTGCCTCCTGGACAAGGTGTACGTTGAGGTGCACCATGACGGTGAAAAATGAAGGAGGGAAGATCATTTTCTCAAGACATCACCAGTTTCTCCATGATATACCCAGTTTTTGTAACTTTGAGGGAACGTCTTAACAATCAAGTGTTCCCTAACAACATCTTTAACATGCCATTTTTTGAAATTACATTTAGAGTAGGGATAGGGAATCTTACCATTAATCTTGCCATGTTTATCAGCAAAATCCAGGAAATTGTTTGATCCGGCCAAATATCGAGTGAACGTGCGAGGAAACATGATTTATGACTTATCCATCGCATGAGACTTGAGCGCAATATCACCAAGAATTAGAAAGTCTGATCTGAGATAGAAATTAGAGGAAGAATGGAGAATTTGACAAGAAATCTGCTTCTGGAAAGTTTAAATGTGTGTTAGTCAATGGTCACATATTTGTAGCGGTTATAAACCGCTGTAAATTCCGAGACAAATTCATGACCGTTGAGATAGCAGCGGTTCTAAACCGCTGCTAATAAGGTGACCGTTGAATATTGTAGCGGTTACGTAACCACTACAATATAAGAGGGAAATTTTGAAATTTCAGCTTTGCAGCGGTTTATAACCGCTGCTAAATGGTGACAGTTTAAAATTGTAGCAGTTAAGTAATCGCTACAAAATAAGAGAGAAATTTTGAAATTTTAACTTTGCAGCGGTTTATAACCGCTACTAATGTTATTTTAACAATAATTTAAATTATTATAAGAATTATTAAAAATTTAAATATTAAAAAATTTCTTATTTCATTCAAAATATAAATATTAGTAAAATTCAATAATTGATTAACTTTAATAATTTGTAAAATTATTTAATGATTTGTAAATATATTTTATTTTAATTTGTAAATATATATATTTTTAATTTAATGTTAAATATATTTTAACTTTAATAATTTTTAAATGAATAAATAAACAAAATTTGTATCAAAAAGAAAATAATACAAAAATTTCAATAAATAAATAAAATCATACAAAATCAAGTGTCCAAAATTTGTATCAAAAAGAAAATAATATAAAAATTTCAATAAATAAACAAAATAATATAAAATCAACTGTCCGCTAGGGGGCTAGGGATCCTCGGGCTGGGGAGGTGGGGGTGTTGAAGGTACTGGGGGTGGGGGGCCATGGCCGGCAGCGGAGGTAGCTCAGGTAGAGGTAGGCAGCCTGGAATGCCATCTGCTGCATGACATTCGTAGCCTGCCTCTACATCTCCATCTGCTGCTGCAGCAATTACGCCTGCGTCAGCTCCTGCTGCTGCTGCAACTGCGCCTGCACGTCTCTATCAATCTCTGCAGGTGCGTTGTGATGTCGAGGCCCAGATGTAGTCTCCTGGGACGTAGCAGCAGAGGAGGAAGTCCCATCCTCCACATAGACAAGGGTCTTGGTCGCCCTAAACCCGAACCCTGGGAGTCGGTCGAGATGCCTGTCACGCCCGTCTATGGCGACCCTCAATGAGGCAGTGGGGTCTACAGCTGACCCCTGGGACTCCCTCAACTCAGCGTCGATACGCTGAATACGACTCTGTACTCGAAAAAATTAAATCAAAATATTAAAAATTAAAAATATCTATAAATATTATAATTATCTAATTATAAATAAAATTATTAAATAAATAATTATACATTTACTAATTTCAAAATTAATTCAATAATTTCACAATTAATTATAAAAATTTCTAAATATTTATCAAAATTATAAAACAATAACAAAATTATTTATTTAAAAATTAATTAAAAAGTATAAATATTTTTTAAAATTAGAAAATAATTACAATTCAATTATAAATTACTAATTATTTATTAAATTACAAATTTAAAAATTAATTATAAACTTAAAAATACTTACAATGATCCCCTCGGTCTCCTGCGTCAGGGGAGATCCATTTGAGTGTCTGTGGGTGGTCACAAACATCTCCCCGTAGGTCGCCCTCCGGCCCTCCCTCCGTGCCGCCTCATCCAGTTCCAAGTATGCGACGGAGAACGGCTTCGATCCTGCCGTATGGTGGATCGTCTGCCGGGACCGACTCCTCACAGCCTTCCTCACCACGGCCTGCTGCTCCGGCGACCTCCTGAACCGGACAAATTGGCCCAGTTCGTCGCATCGACCTCGTATGGGACGTCCGCCTCCAGCTCCTGGATCGTCCTGGTCCCGTCCCCCTCCTTTTGGTGGTATAGGCGACTCCGCCTGTTCTTCCACCCTTCCCCCATCTTCGAGATGTCAAATTCCTGTTCGCATCTCGTACAACAAACTTGCCCTACAACAGATTTCAAAATTAAAGTTAGTAAATTATTTATTAATTAAAAAAGAATAATTTAAATATTTTAAATAATAAAAAGTTTACCTTCACTTTCTGCCATATACCGTTCTTCAGGCTCTGCTGGATTCTCTTCCAGATCTCAGCGCTGATGTCGAACTAGAGGAAGTTCCCGTCTTGCTTAGTTAGGTAGCGGTTGAAGAGATGACCGCCCTTCCCCCGCGGCTGCCGGGTGATGTCGTCCCACTCCACGATGACCCTCTACCCACTAGGGAGTTGATGTACATCCCTCAGTGTGAGTTTCCTCATAACGGTCGCCGCTGTCGAATCTGAAAATTGAATTTATACAATTATTTCATAAAAATAATCATTTATTAATAAATAAATTAAATAAATAAAATATTACAAATTAAATAAATAATTAAAATTACTAAAAAAATAACTAAATCATCTTAATTAATAAACAAATTAAATACAATATTTTAATTAAATAATTGTTTACTTACCCCGAATGTCGACCTCAAACCTAGTCGATCGATTAGCAGAAGGACGCCGGAATCCTTGGTCCCTCTCTATCTCCTGGTCCTCAAACATCTCAGCCTATTGGACTGAGATGTTGATATTGCCGAGCTCGAAGTTATTGACGTTCAGCATAACGTCGCCCTCCTCCTGACCATCTCTAACATCGGGGAACATATGCTCCTTCCCATGCCTCCTGCTCTGATCATGATCAGCCATCTGAAAAAAATTAATTTGAAAATTTAGTTCAAATAAAATTAACAATTTTAAAATAAATAAATAGACAAACCACTGTAAATTAGTAGCGGTTCTGCGAAAACTGCTACCATGACCGCTACAAAACTAGGGCGCCTGCTTGGGAAATCTCAATATTTAGTAGCGGTTTGTCTTAACCGCTACTAATTGAGAGACTCTTCATTTTTGTAGCGGTTATTTTTGAAAAAACCGCTACAAATTGCGACGCAAATCAGTAGCAGTTATTATAACCACTCCGTAACTGCGGCGGCTGTCGACCTTTCGTTTATACAACAGTTCGCATTTATTGAAACCGCTGCAAGTTTTCTGAAAAACCGCTACAAAAGTCACACTTAGATTGTCGTCGCATATTAGTAGTGCTTTGACCCAAAACTGCTACAAAACGCATAATTTAGTAGCGGTTTTTTTAACTGCTACTAATTAACCGTGGCTAAATACCCATTTTTTGTAGTGTTAAATAATTTAAAACCAATAATTTATTAAACATATGTTTTCATGTTATTGTATTTCAAAATAAAATAATTTAGATATCTATGAATAACTATTGAATAATAAAATAATTGGTTACAACTAGGAGTACCAAGGAATAACAATATGTTATGGGCAAACAACCTCAACGAGTGGCTATCTATGAATGCATATAATGGTCAGGATGATGATCTTGGCCATTGAAACAAAATATCCAATGTAACATGCTTGTTGATTTGGAGGCAAAGAAACAAGTTTGTGCACCAGAATGTTAAAGCCAGCATATGGGAAGGACCAACTGAAGTTAAAGGGATTGTAAAATTCATGACCATGCTCAGTCTCTGGCTAGTGAAACCACAGAAAATCATCCTATGGGGGATGGGGGAGTAGCAAAGGAGACTGCAAGCACCAAAGTTTATATGGATGGTGCTTTCTCATACAAAACTCTTGTTGCGGGGTATGGTGGTGTCATGCACTCCACAGAGGGTGCAATTATTGTAGCTTTCATTTGTAGGGTACCAAGTAATTCTAACTTTGTTGTTGAAATTTAGAGGTGTGTTTGGTATATAGGAAGATCTAGCTTTTTTGTGACTCTTCTAAGGTAGTCTCTTGGATGGAGAATGAGGATGTTTACTTACATGAAGATGGCCAACTCATTGGAGTGCTCCATGATCTAATGAAGTGATACTGGGACGTCTGAGTGCCCTTGACTGGATGGAAGGAGAATGAAGTTGCTAATATATAGTTTGGCTAAGCACACATTAATTTCCCTCCTTTTGTTTTGATTAGTTTACTTTACTAGTTCCATTTTTTTAATTTCCTATGTATAAGAAAACAAAGATAAGAGAAAGAAGGAAATTAGAGAGTAAAAGAAAAGAACTCTTATCTTATTGATACTTAGGCATGGCTTTATAATATTAGGGTAAATCGATTATATGATTACAGGAAATAATAGAGGGATATAAAAGATAATGGGGGTTTATGGAGGATATGGTGTTTGATATTAAAGGCGTTTAGATTAAGGAGAAAGAGACATACCTTTTGCATTTTGAATTCGAAGCGTTTCTTGTGTTTGGATTTCTTTAGGTTCCACAACCTTTTGCGTTCTTGATTCTGATCACGAGGAGCCGACGTTTCTTTGATTGCCTCCCTCTACGGTATCCACACGAACAGTTCCCAACAATTGCAGCATGCTAGCGCCTCTCACGTCTCACTCTCCCTCTAGGGTTTCTGGTGGCTCAAGGTCAGATTCGAATTTCTCATACTTCTCTTGCTCATGAGTCCTAATATTTATAGAACTCATGAGATCTTCTTGAATCTTTGATTAATCTTTAAAATCGAATTCATATTTGAAAAGATATTTAAGATTAATCTTTATTAATCTTGAAATTCGAATTTCAAAAGGATATTCAAGATTAATCTTTATTAATCTTGAAATTTGAATTTCAAAAAGATATCCAAGATCAATCTTTATTAATCTTGAAATTTGAAATTCAAAATATATTCAAGATGAATCTTTATTAATCTTAAACTTCGAAATTTGAAATTCAAACGATATTCAAGATTAATCTTTATTAATCTTGAAATTCGAAATTTAAAATGTAAAATTCGAATTTTGCAATTCTAATTTGGATTAATCTGATTTGATCAAATCATATCCATGTATAATTAATCCAAATAGTGAGCCAACAAATTTAATTTATCTTTATAAATTAAATCAGAATATTAATGTCAGTTATTTAATTTATCAAATAAATTAAATACTAACATATAATATTATTGTCATTTCAAATTTATATATATATAAAATCTGAATAAACCCTAGAATTAAAGCTCTTGTTGGGCTGTTCTTGCGTGCAGCCCTTTAGGCCCATATGAAGTTGGCGATGGGCTAAACTCAACATTAGCCCACAAGTCGCAAGCAGTCTCTAGTAAGACTTTACGACTACCCAAATCATATGGGGATCATTAACACAACACAACCTTTCATGCAACCACATCACGTCCCTTTTGTCACGCGATATCTTGGTCAAGGATAAGGTATAGATGACATCATCCTCCTATCCCTGACAATTACTTTCTTGATCCCTGAGTAGTCTGATCAAGGAAACGAAAACTCCTTTTCGTTACAGTATGGTCATACATTTCTCAGACTCACTCATCGAGGGGCCTAATAATACTCGCAACTAATGTGAGGGACAAATCTCATCTTGATCACTCACATTCCTCCGAATGAAAGACCCTTGAACCCTATTATAGCCTTTATCATCACCCGATCAAAGGTGACTTTTGACTAAGTCAAAACTTAGCAACTCTCATGTAGGAATCCATGATAATCTCAGGTCAAAGGGCATTTTGACGTGATTACATATGAGATAAGCTAATAACTTAATCCATGCAACTTTCTCATAGCGGGTTGGTCTAGCACCTTGTACTCTTACAAGTGCCTATGAATTTGACTCGTATCTCGATACCTCATCAAAGTCATACTAGTATTACTTTATCTATTCTCCCGCATAGACAACTAACCAGGGACATTTAAGACAATATTCATAATTTATCTATGGATGCAATTATCATAATAAACATGCAAAACAAATGATAATTAAATTGAGAAAATACATTAAAATAAATAATATCTGAGGTACAATGATTGGCCCTTAGGGCACAATTTCAACCATATGGAAATCAACATAATAATATTCATAATGCTCGCCTTGGATGTCCAGGTTTAAACATGTGCCTCATTAAAAAAACCCCAATAAAAAAAACCTTATGGGACAAAAACCTAGTAGAAGAAAGGAGTACAATATTTATAGATATTTTCTAATATTGCCTTATTAATAACCTTTCTAGGAAAATCTAGTGGGATAAAACCTAGATAAGGGAAAAGAGTACATTGTATATCAACTCTCCCTCTTGACAACATCACTTAATATTTCTGTCTTCAAAGTTTGATGCCATGAACTAGCTTCTCAAATTAACATCGTACTAAGAAGTGACTTGGTGAATAAATCTAATAGGTTTTCATTGGAACAATTTTGCTAGATATTAATTAACTTCAAATCCTTTTCGATGTCACAAGTGAAGAACTTTATTAGAATAGTATAATTAGTTCACTCTCATAAAATCAATCCTTAATATCCTCTAAACCTCAATCCTTAAAAATTAGAACGTTTTAGGATTGATTTATGAGAAAAAAGGTGTTTTAGGATTGATTTATGTAACCATCAAATTTAAGTCTTCTTACTTTTCAATGTTATAGTAGTATATTATTTCGCTCTCTCATATGCCCCTTCTTCTTTGAATCACTTATGCAACATGAATTCCAAATTGGTTTAAGGTTGATGATGAATGAGGGTGCTTATATGGGGAGAGAAAAAGGCCAAGCTCAATAGTTTTCTTTTCACTTTCATGTGGTACTTGTGTTTTATTTTTATTTTATTTTTGTCTAATTCTATTAACTATTGAACTTAGCCGACAACATCACCTTGTTTGTCATATATAAAATACAATACTTTTATGTTACTATTCGATGTGGGAAAAATTTTTCAACATAATTGTACAATTCTAGAAATTAAGGGTATAACCATTATTGAGTTGATGTATCAATTCATTTTACTATCATATATCCCGTGAAGAATATATATTGGATAGTTTCACTTGTCTACTAATTTATAAATTTCTTGGCATTAACAAAACATTATATGAAGAAATGTTAGCTTAAATTAGAAAGATATATGTTTAACTTTCAACAATATAAAACCTCAAGCAGAATTCAAGATACTTCATTAAAATTCATTAAACATTTGTCAAAAAAAGGCATATTGTGTTTTGAATAGTTGGTAAAATTGTCGCAATTGCTACAACAAGAATAATCTTAAAAGTATCATATGCATATTTAACATGCATTGCGGATGCATTTGTCTTGATCAAGGATATATTCAAAATTAAAAGAAATACAAAGACTGTTTGGGAACGCGGTGGAGAAATGCTTTTACGTAAGCCGTGATAAATATGTGGGGAAGATTATCTCGCTTTGTCGAAAAACACTATTGAACGAGCTTTTGACTTTTCTAAACGGAATGCCAAATAAACCCAAAAATGAAAAAAAAACTTACTTGGAAAGAGACCCTCTATTTGAAGTGGCAATACCATAAATACTAGAGTTGGATGATTAATTATTATTATTATTGTTGTTGTTGTTGTTGATTTAATTCCTTACTTGCAGATGTAGAATGCTTGTGATCGGACAAAAAATTCATATCTCTATAAGTTTATTTCAAGCTACCTTAGGTACCATAGCTTCATAATTTTGATAGCTCAAATAACAACAAGCCTTATCTTACTAGATAACACTACACTGTTATACTCTTTCAACAACCAATTATTTAGATATATTATTCATCAAGAGATCTTCATTTTTGTAGCTTATGTGCAAAGTATATATTAACGTGTAAATATTTGAGTTTACCCAAAAACATTAGTTGTGTTGAAGGTTTAGACTCCAAGTACGAAGTGTATCTTCAAATTAAAAATGTTAGCTCCCATGGTTCTTCACCACAATTTTCCAAGATGAAAGTCCTGAAAAACTATTTAAAAAAATAGTTTTATATGAAAATGATAAGAAATAACATTGAATATAATTTGAAAGTTTAATAGGAACATAAAATTCAAAGATAACTAAACGTCTTGGTTCATGACTACTGCATAAAACACATACAACATCGGTCAAATAGGGCATCTAATGTTGAATAAAAAAGGGATATGTAATCAAGTGACATTCATCATACACTGATCATTTATGTAATGTTATAGCGAAAGATGTAATATTGGTCATATATACAAAATGGCATTAGATGTAATGACCAGGATGATAAAATGTTGGTAGTAAACTTTTTAGACACTGGTTATTTCTTAATAACTGATATCTATTGTTGCCTATTAGTTATTACGCTAATTTAACTAATACCTAATGTCTAATAATTCTTTTGACATCGGTTTAACTAATGTTGATTTTAACATTAGGCTTTAGAAGTTCATTATTTACAAATAATCGACATCCAATGTCAGTTTTAATGTTAGTTTAGCTTATACATGACGTATAATATTTCTTTTGATGTTATTTTAGCTAATGTTTCTTTTAACATTAGGTTTCAAACATCGGTTATTTACATGAAGGACTTGTTTCTCCTTGCACATTAACCTTAGATGTCAGTTATTATTAATAACCAATATTAAAGGGCCTATTAGTAATCGATTTCTAAATAATCGATGTCTTATCTGAATGCCTCACTCAACAAGCTAGGTTAATGTTGATATTGAAAAAAAATTCAATCGTCATGATTATGAAAATTTGATATGTTTAAAAAACAAATGCTTTGTAAGACTAACTTACTCTGGTATAAACTCATTTTATGTTTTCTATTGTTTTCCCTCCCTGCTTCTTCTATTGATTCTTCATGTTGTAATGAAAATGAGAATGAGAATGCATGGTCTTCATCACCAATAGGAAGAAGCTGGGTCTCTAGACTTGTTAGCTACAATAGAACATAAATCATCATTGAAAAAATCATACTCACATAATCACTAATGAATCATTGTAATAAGTCTGCACATACCTTCTTAGTAGTAGGCAGCTTTGCTTGAACATCCTTTTTGTCATTGACATAATTTATTACAAGACATTTTGGCTAATCAATGAGGTAGGAAATGTCACTACTGTATCTAAATGACCTTCTCGAACTACTGCCGCCATCATCTTAACTTGGTCCTTCTGAATTTGTTGGTGGTGGATTGTTTTATCATTAGGGAACATGATACCGTCATTAACAACACGCTTGGTTGACTTATCCAGGTACAAAATTCCTGAAAAGACCAAAATCTATACCATAATAATTTAATCAAAATAATTAAATTGACAAAGTTATGCGGAAGCGAATTCCTTTAAATAAAGTACCTCGGATCCTTGACACAAGATCAATCCACAAATTGTCACATAAAATCTGATTTGCTTGGCACAAATAATGAACCAATAACACAGTGCCCACAAGTTCTCCTTGCCATTCATCCCAAAATACAATGCATTATGATATATAATAATGGGCTTTATATAGAAATATAAAATTCAATACAATACCAACCAAAAAGGGCCTGCGAGGCTTAACACTTATGCCTCTGGCTGCTTCCCTCAGTCTCTATCAGAAATAGAGGTATCACCTGACAAAATAATAACAATGGAATGAGACATGACGTCTTAGTAACCAAAATTAATTTCTAACATATGTAGGATATGAATGCAAGTCAGAGAAGCAGGTTTGTCAATACAATAATAATTCCACAAGGTAATATTTATCAAGAGCAATTACCCCTATCCACATGCTCTGCCTTATAACTTCTGGACATGGTACAACCTATCAGTGCCAGTATACCTAGCCAACGGCTAGCTAGTTACTTCAAGAACATTACCCCCTCCAATACCACTTGCAATAGGCCAAGGTAAGGAGGTGTCCACCCACACCAACTTAGCTTAAATCCGGGCCAAGGATTAGCAAAAGTTGAGGGGCACAATAATTTACTACTCTTCGTTCGTCCCGAAATAACCCACAATATAACATATATAAACATAAATGCACACTCATCATCCATAGAGTTCCGATACCATATTCATATCATTCATCATAAATGTCACATCATCCCATGTATATCAAACACTCACTTATAGTTTAAAAATACACTGTCTCACTGAACAAATTTCATATATAAAAATATGTAAAATTTTCTAAGTCACAATTTTTTCACAAGTAAGGTTTAAAAAACACCTTATAATCCACAACAAGCATATAAAAGAAATTAATCCCGGTTACCTCAATTCCAAGTTAAATCCCACTAACCTTGAGAATAAAGCAACCAACTATAGCCCAATCACCAATTGATCTACATAGTTAAACGCTACCATACATTAGTTTAATAACTAATTTAAGTGGTAAAAATATAACTTATGGACTTAAACTCTTATAGAGTTTTCAATATCACTCTAGGCCGTGACAAAATCTATATATATTTATGCCAAAATCATAATTACTCTAGAATTCAAAATACTCATGAAATAAAATCATTAGTGATTTCCTAAATATCTCATTTTATCAAAAATCTTCATATACCACAATATATCTAAAAATCACTAACACCTAAAAAGTAACTTCAACTAAAAATTCCAACTTTAAAATTTTAAACATCAAATAAAATATTCAACTCATAAAAATTTATGATTATCTCTAATAGTCTCAAATAAAATATTTAAGTTATTAAAGATTTACTATTACTTCCAAAATCTCAAATAAAATATTTAATGACTTTAATTGGTCAAATATCCTGTATATTACAAACATTACACATCAACAAAAATAGATAAATAATTTCAAAAATAATTTAGGTATCAATAAATAATTCTACTCTCACAAAAATAATAATAATAAATCACTTCACTAATATATAATCTTCTGCTAATAAAACTCCAACAGGAAAAATATCTGAGTCCAAAAATATTCCTTAATCAACATAATATTACTACCTAAAGAAAGAGAAAAACATTTAGAACAACTTTCATAAAAGGAGTCTAATGAAAATAAATCATTTTCCTTAACCAAATAATCCCAAAAGCAGAATCTCAGACTAAAAATACCTTCCTACACTCCTTTCTCTCACACACTCTCTCCCTCTCTCTCCAGAACAACTCCCTCCCTTCTCTCACTGTTTGTTGTGTGTTGTGATATGTGTTGTTGTGGTGTGTAGGGGTATTTATAATACCCCCAGCATGAGCCCTTCTCTATTTTTTTTTAAAAAATTGATGGTGATTGGTCACACCCATCACCATCCTCTATTGCCACACGCTTACTATGAGTGTGGCTTTCTATATAAATTTTTGTGCCTTCTCCTTTCTCTTTTCTTTTACTTTCCTTTCACTTCACTCCAACCTCCCTCCCCTTTTTCTCTTGCGGCACAACACCTCTTGTCAAATTTTTTTACTTACTTCTGATGGGATGTTACAATTCCATTCTCTTTAGTGGGGCTTGGCCCAAAGTTAGAAGACGGAGTTTGTAGGTTATTTTACTACCCTTTCCATTTTTGACCAGTGATAAACCCTACAACATTAGAATAAAACAAGTTAATAGGAACGCATAAAAGTTAAAAGAATCATTAAAATAATTTAAAATTTTAATTACTAGGGAATGTTCAATTCATTACATGTTGTCTTGGGAGTAGAGCCGATACGTGGGCCAAACTCACCAAAAAGTGGTTGGTTGGGTTATATTTTTTTGGGATCATTTGGATGCGGTCCTTTTAGACGTGTACATGTATGACCCGCACTCACAGTGGGTAACCTGCCAACCTGTAGGTTAGCTTGGTAACCCACTTTTTTTTTTTAAAATTTTTGAATTAAAATTAATTAATAAATAATATGTGGACAACTTCTAATCATAATGTAAACCTAATTAATATTAAATGATTGTTGATAATTTGATTTGTGGTTTTATTTAGTTTGTGTTAGTGCAGGATAAGACCAAGAGGGGGGTGAATTGAACTCTTTAAAAACAAAAACTTAAATCACAAAAGTAAGAGCAATGTCACCGAGAGATAAAAGGAAAGATGAACACGGGGATTTATCCTGGTTCGGTCCTTCTGACCTACGT
>JANTPZ010141247.1:0-21969 GCA_025593235.1 Vachellia pachyceras | reverse complement strand
AGAGACATTCTTACAGCTGAAGAAATTTTAAGTCACTTGCTCACATATGAAGCACGACAGAACCAACACCATCAACCCATACATGCACCTCTCACTGCTAATATTGCTCACTCCACTGGACTTTTACCCACACCTTTCTATCCTCCTAGTCGTCCTAGCCTCAGGGGCCGTGGTGGCCGTATCTTCTCCAGTAGAGGTCGTGGTTTTCGCTTTCCTAGTAGGTTTTTTCACACTAATAGAGGAAGAAGGCGCCCTACATCACCTTTCTCCACCTCTCAATCTTATGCTCTTTGCCATGCTCCAGGATATCGTGTTCTTAACTGCCCTCACCATTATGATCCCTCCTTCCAACCTCCTCTGCCACAATCTTTTTCAACTAACTATTATGTTGTTCCCACTGCCACTGATGATACACTTTGGTATCCTGACACAGGAGCCACTAATCACATGACTCCTGATCTTACTAAACTTTCCATCCAAGCCAACCCTTATTAAGGTCGTGATACTGTCTTTGTTGGCGATGGTTCCCCTGTTCCCATTTAAAGCACCGGTACTGGACACCTTGCTTCTCCAAATGGCAAGTTTCTTCTCACCCAACTTCTTCATGTTCCTCATATGTCAAAAAATCTTCTCTCTGTAGCTCAATTTTGTACTGACAACCATGTCTTTTTTGAATTTCACGCTCACTGTTTTTTTGTGAAGGATTCTCGAACCCACCAAATCCTCCTTCAAGGACCCTGTCACAATAAGCTCTACACGCTTCAAAGTTGTCTTCCTCCTCCACGAGTCAGCACTCATTTTGGCGTTCGCACCTCACTCGTTCAATGGCATAACAGACTCGGACACCCTTCCTTCCGCACAGTCAAGGACATCATTTCATCTAACACACTTCCTGTTTCAAGCATAACGGTTTCCTCTGAATGTTCAGCGTGCAGAGTCTCCAAAAGTCATCGTTTACCTTCTCCTTCTTCACCTCACAGATCCACAGCTCCATTAGACCTTGTTTTTTGTGATGTTTGGGGTCCGTCCCCCATAGTCTCTATCGACGGTTTTTGATATTATGTGTCTTTTGTTGATGACTTTTCTCACTTTGTATGGTTTTATCCTCTTCGAACAAAGAATGAAGTTTCTACTATTTTTCCTCAATTTAAATCTTTAGTTGAGAATTCTCTTAATCATAACATAAAATCCATCCAAACTAATGGAGGTTGTGAGTTTCGTCCATTAAGCAAAACATTCTCCTCTCTTGGAATCCATCATCGCATCACATGTCCTCATACGCATACGCAAAATAGCACCGTCGAACGACGGCACCGCTCTATTGTTGAAAAGGGACTCACCCTGGTATCGCATTCCCAATCTCCTTCCACTTATTGGTCATATGCTTTTGCCACCTCAGCTTACCTGCTTAACAGAACTGTAATATCCTGAAAAAAAATGGAAATTATAAAAAAAAGAGAGAGAGAAGAGAAGGACTATATTGTAAAGTGAAAAAGTGTGGGAGGGCAAAATTGTCATTTCACCCTTCCCACACTTAATACCCCTTTGATATTCCTCCTGCACTGTGCTTCATTCCATTCATTCTGGACGCGATAGCAGCAACGCAAGAGGGAGAGAAAATCGAGAGCTTCGTGGTCGGTAGTGCTGGGTTCACCGGAGGAAGGCATTTTTCGCCAGTACAAGCAAGGATTTGGGTTCAGGTGAGTCTTCTGGTCACTCCTCTACCCTTAATTTCTTCAATCTCTACCATTTTGGGTTATTAGGGTGAGATTAAAGTTAAGAAATCAGAGGTAATCAGTGAAAGTTTTCTGATTAAATCACTTAAGGAGTAAGATTGGAACTTTTGGTAGTTGAATCAAGCTATGCATGTGAGTTATTTGATTTTTTTTGAAGTTCAGATTCGTGGGTCACTGTTCATGCGAAAGAACCAGTCTCCTCTTCGAAATTATGGTCAAAATAATTAGGATTTTGTGGTTTAAAGTAGTTTTATGATGTTTCAGTTTGATTTAAGTTGAACTAGTGGGCACTCATGTTGATTTTGAGTTGTGAATGGATGACTGAAACTGGGGTTCCTATTTTTACCAAAGGGCCTTCGGTTTGTTTGCAAATTAGAGTTAAACGAAGTTAGAAATGCTTGATCATGATTAATTACTAAAAGGAATTTCTTAAGTTACTAGGAATTTATTTGTGAAGAAATGACTTTATGAATTGAAGTGGTTTGAGACAAAGTATGCTACTGTTTAATCTTGCTTAAAGCTTCAATTGTATGCACATATAGAATATATGTGCATGTGGCGTGAGTCTACACATACACACAGGTGTATAAATTGAAGTGTGGAATTTAATGTGGGTTAGAGGAATTGTTCATTGAAGTCTAAAATTTCTGTTGGAAGTGTTGTTGGATAGCTAACTTTGGGTTAACTTTTAACTGGTTAAGGGATCTCCTTGGCCCATGAAATTTGATGAGTAAATAATACTCATGATAAGCTTTAAATGGAGTGCAATTTTTGGATAAGTAAATTGTAAGTTATGGATTATCAAAGTTTGGGTTTGAAATCTGGAAATGTGAAAAAGTTAGCAAATAAGCATAACTTTGGAGCGCTGATTTTGGAATCTGGGTTGATGATAAATTGTGAATGGTAATTTTATTTGAAAAAAGATGTAGAGAGCCTTAAATGGACACTTGAATCATTATATTCAGGGTTTTATGGAATAGTTATGATTTTTTAAAGTTGGTTATAAATTTAGAAGTATTGGTGTTGATTAAATATTATACATATTATTGTTAGGAAAGGAATAAGAAGAGTTGGAAGCTGAAGGATAGAGAAATGTTATACATTGAAAGCATAAAGGTGAGTGAATAGCGTCCCATTATAATTTTTATAAAGTGCTTTTTACCACCTTTATTATTTTATTATTTGTTGCCACATTTGAGCATGGTTTTATTGATAAAAGATTATCGGAATTATTTGATTCTCTCCTTTATGTGATGAAGAGAAATGTTTGAGGAATTTATTTAATGTTATTCATTCGTTTTCAATTTGGTTTGAATTGAATATTCAAATATGGAAGCCAAAAGAAATGCTTTTGGAATTTTAATTCATGCATAGAGATGATAAAAAGAAATAAAATATTCATGGGTTATACATGCTTGAGAATGATTTTTAGATTGTTTGTAAACTTTTCATGCTGGGATCCCTGTTGCAAATCATTTTAAAATAGTTTATTGTTAAAGATGGTTTGGAAATTGATCCCATGCATGTTTGAAAGTGTTTTTGAAAGGACTGAATACAGAACGCTGGTTACTAACAGCAGTACTGTTAGTCCTTGGTGCACCATGGTTAATCTCGAGCTCGCTTGTTATTCGTGGCCTTGAGCCGCGCCTGTTATTTGTGGGGTTATCCCTGCGCCTGTTATTCGTGGCCTCGAGCCGCGCTTGTTGGTTATTTACCCTCGTGAACTGTGTGTTCACGCCTGTTTTCGTAGCCTTGAGTTGCGCCTGGTTATTTACCTTCGTGGACTGTGTGTCCACGCCCGATATTACGTTCTGTTGAAGCCCTCTGAAAATTTAGATTTGAAAATATTATTTTTAAATTGGTTTTAACAAATGAATGGTTTTAATACGAAGTTCAGATTCTTTGAGAAATGATTTGTTATGCAGTTTTAAATGTGATTTAATTATACAAAAAAAATGAAAAATGAGAATTGTCTTTACGATATTTATCATAGTTAAATCATTTAGATTATTTTCTTGAATTTAGATAATTATATTTATGGGATGTTATTCACCGGAAATTTGTTTTGGCTTCAGATAGCCCAGCTGATCCTATGCCTCTGGTTGAGCAATGCAAGCCTCATTATTGTTCTGAAAGACGTTGGTTTATGTTGTGTCTGCTATATGGTGTAAATAAAATTTATGTGTATGCATTATTTGTAAAGGTTAGACGCTCCACGTAATCTATAGGTAAGGTCCATGTGCTATTACTATATGTTGATAATGCAGAATGTTTTTATGGCAAAATATTGAGAAAAGAAATGGTTCATTGTCTTAGTTATTAGTTTGGTAAATAGCACACATTTACAAATTAGAGGCTTGTGGAGTGTGAGATCTCTCATAATCCGTGCCGGTCACCTCTAAATTTTTGGGGCGTGACAGAACACCCACTCCAACTCTTCACCACAAAAGTCCCTTTGAAACATTATTCCACACCAAGCCCAACTATTCATTTTTACGTGTATTTGGCTCAGCATGCTGGCCCAACCTACGTCCCTATAACCAAAATAAACTTCAGCCGAGGTCTACTCTCTGTGTATTCGTGGGGTACAGCCAAAATCATCTGGGTTATCTTTGCCTCAATCCTCAAAATGGTCGCCTTTACATCTCCTGTGATGTAAGATTCGATGAAGCCCGGTTCCCTCTATCCTCATCCACAATGTCACCTTCTTCACTCGACCCATTCACTTTACTTCCTCTCCTAAACCAAGCCCAGCCCATTAGCAATAGCCCACTATTCTCTGAAGCAAATACGCTCCAACACCCACCACCCACTGTACCAGCCATGCCAAACCCACTATATTGCCTGCCATGTCATTATCCCACCAGACAAACCCACTCCCACTACCTGTCCCCCATTCGTCTGACCCTGCTACTCCTGCCTCACCCATATCGTCTCCCTCATCTCTCTCCCCTACGCCTGCATCCAGCCCGTCCTCATCGTCTTCCACTTCCACCTTGAGCTCACCATCAAGCTCTGCACCTATACACCGTACCACCTCTGTCCACCCCATGATAACTCGCTCCCGCGCCAATATCTCTAGACCAAAAACCTTTATTGATGGTACCATAAGGTGGCCCCCACCACGTGCCTTCGCTGTGTCCGTCTCAGACTCTGTTCCCAGCTCTATCTCCGACACCATCAAGTCACCTCAGTGGCGAAAGGCCATGACCGAGGAGTTCCAAGCACTCTTGGACACCCATACCTGGACACTAGTTCCTCCTTCATCTTCACAAAACATTATCGGCTGCAAATGGATTTTTCAGATCAAGTATTCACCATCGGGTTCCATTGATTGCTTCAAGGCTCGCCTCGTAGCCAAGGGATTCCATCAACAAGCTGGACTTGACTTTACCGAAACGTTCTCCCCTGTGGTTAAACCGGTAACAATACGTCTGATTCTATCTCTTGCTGTTTCACATAACTAGTCTGTTCGACAATTGGATGTTCAAAATGCGTTTCTTCATGGGTTGCTTGATGAAAATGTTTACATGTCTCAACCACCCGGATTTGTACACCCTGATTACCCTCACTTTGTTTGTAAACTCAACCGTTCTCTCTATGGCCTTAAACAGGCACCACGGGCGTGGTTCTCTTGTCTTAGTACTAAATTGATACAGTTAGGGTTCATAGCTTCAAAATCTGACCCATCTTTGTTTCTCTTTCACTCCTCTACTTGTCAATTTTTGGTCCTCATTTATGTTGATGATATTCTCGTCACTGGCTCCTCTGATTTAGTCATTCACGATCTCATTCACACTCTTCAGCTTTCCTTTCCATTAAAGGACCTTGGCCCCCTACACTACTTCCTTGGTATTGAAGTTCACCCTGTTTCCTCTGGAGTTGTTTTATCTCAAAAAAGTATATAATCGATCTCCTCACTCGATACAAAATGATTAATGCTCATTCAGTTCCCACTCCTATGGTTTCTAATTCCAAACTTGATGCTACTGGTACTCCATTCTCAGATCCTACTCTCTACCGTAGCATTGTTGGCAGCCTTCAATATCTCTCTTTTACACGCCCTGATCTTTCTTTTTCAGTCAATCGTGTGTGCCAATTCATCCATGCCCCAACAGAAAATCATTGGTCTGCTGTTAAACGAATTCTTCGTTACCTATATGGCACTTACCATCTGGGACTTCACTTATCTCGAACCACTCCAGTGACTCTTTCCTCTACCACTACCTCAGCTACACCTCCAGATATCAATGTTTATTTAGATGCTGACTGGGGAGGTTGCCCGCTTGACTCTCACTCTACATCAGGATATTTGGTCTATTTAGGCTCAAACCTTATCTCTTGGAGTTCCAAGAAACAGCCCACAGTCTCCCGTTCAAGTACTTGACTTGTTCACTTTGTAGCTCACCGCAAGCGTACGGGTCGCAAGTAGTATAAAAATATCATTCCCACGAGGACTAACGCATAAACGAGATAATCAATGCAATTATGTGATTAATTAAGTTGAGTGAATCAATTGAGTGATTGGTGTCCTAAAGGTTTACTAAATTCACGAAAACTAACAATAAAATGAGAATGACAGATTGGAGTTTTAATTCAACGATGAGAGATGCCTAGGATTATTTTTCACCATTGCAATTCATGAGAATCAAATACGTACAACTCTATTAGTGATTAAATGACATTATATGTTTGTCTAAGGTTCAAAAAGCAATTGATTAAGCTCTCTCAAGTCATAACCAAATTAATATCCTCCTCTCACATGCACAATCTCTTGCTACAGTTAAAGAAAAATAATCATTACGCAACAACCTTAATATGACAATGCTAGGTTAATAACTATTCTCTATGTTACTAACAAACCATCCATTTGATTATTTAAACTTCAAGTCTAGCATAATTTTATCTAAGTTCTACAATTAAATTAACTCTCTCAAGCTTAATTCAATTGAATAAATCAATCTAAGTGATGGCCAATCAATTAGAAGCATTAGGCACAAGATAAAATTAACATATAATTGTCACTAATCGCCAAAGAGAATATTATCCAATCTCAATCCATACAATGGTTCAAAATAATCCTAGAACAAATTATTTAGCTACTAAACATTTGAAACACAAGAGCAAAGCATTGAGCAATTAAATCCATGAGACAGGACAAGAAAGCAACAGTGAAAATGCAAGCACAAACAACGCATAAGCACAGTGGTTCTCTCAGCTCGCCATTCTCTTCCCCAGCACAACGCCCAGCTTCCACGTTCTCTGGTTTTGCTGCTGTCTCTCGTGCAGAAGATTGTTGCTCTGATCTCCAGCTCTCGTGCGTGCCAAGATGTCTCGCGTAAGCAAAAACCAGCAGCTCCAGTCGACGCTCTCCCAAGCAACAACGCTCACGCCTCTACTCTTCGATTTCTCCAACACCAGCGGCGTTTCCCTTCTGTTGCCTTTGTCTCGCGTCCTCTGCTTCTTCAGCTTCGATGACACAAAGCAGAACCAGTTGCTCTTTCTGCGCCGAAACTACTCTCGTTCTGTTGCAGTTGTCTCTCGTGCTCGTGGTCGCCGAAAACTCTCCTCCTCCCGAAAACTGATTCAGCTTCCAGCTTTAATAATGCAGTCCCCAAAATCTGTTGCTCCAGTGCCGTTGAAAAACTCTCTCAGATCCTCTCGTGCCGCCGAAAATTCTTAGGTTATTAACAAACCTTCAGCTCCTTCTTTTCCTAAAACGACGCCGTGTCCTCGTTAGCTGAGGGAATTCAATTGCTAAATATCCTTGGTGGCGGCGTGACTCGTGAGTCTTTTTCTTATTCAAATCTTCCAGCTGCCCTTTCTCCCTTCACAAAACGGCGCCGTCTCTCCTCTTTTGCTTTTAAATTGTTCAGCTGTTACTCCTTTTCCAATAATGACGCCGTGCATGCTCTCCTTTTTCCACGTCTTCAAGCGAAATGGTCAGCTTCTTTTGGTCTCACGTGTTTCTTTTTCAGCTCTCCAGCTACTCCTCACACGATGCCGTTTATCCTCTGGAATCATGCAAGTATATTACTAATAATGATAATAATAATCATAGCAATAATAATAGTACTCCACCTACAGCCAAACCAAAGTTCCTTTTTTTTATTTGCTTCTAAATTTATTATAATTAAAATAAATGTGGACTTTGAAGCTAAAAAAACTGAAATTTTTATTCGACACAATTCTAACTGATACGAACGATTAAAACAATTAGAAATAGAAAAAATATATTGAAATAAAAGAAAGCAGTGAAAAAAATTGCTCGATGGTCATACAAATTAATTGATAAGATAGAACATCTGGGAGTGATTGATTGAATATTTAGGTTTAAAGTTAATTAATTATCAACTATTATAATTTGTATTTAACTTTAAATTTTTAGAATGTTCTGTTATTAATTTATAAGATTATCTTGAGATTTATAAATAACACATCAACGTATTTGCTTTGAACGTTTGATAATTTGAATAATATTGATTTTCTGCATCTCAAGTTATCTTCTCCCTCCCTTCTTCTGATTTTCCCCTCCTTCCTGCTGTTCTCCCTTCTCTATTCTCTCTCATTGTCCTCTCTTCCTCTCTCTCCCCATCCTCATCCTACACCAATTCGTATCAAAACTTGGTTCTACTTCCTTTCAGTTGTCTAGACCTCCAAATACCTCTCCCTAATAGAAAAGGGTCTCCTTCTACTTGTATATACCTGTAATTAAGGCAAAACTGATGGGTGGTTAGAGGATTTTACTCAACTTACATGTATATATTAGTCAAAATAAATTCAAGAGTAAAATGTTCTAACCTCCTCTCTATTTGACCTAAATTACATAAAATCTCTTTTATTTCAAAAACGTATAAAGACCTAGCTCGCTTAAAATTAAAATATTTGTTACACAAATCAGACTTGTAAAGTTAGGTACTTGTCCACATGCTCATGAGGATCCTCCCTCTTTGCACATATGCAAGTAACGACATGCTTGGAAGGACGATAACCATGAGCATACAATAAAATCTGTAAGGTACGCAATTCTAAAAATTAAGTGAGATATTCCATTAAAGCGAGTGAGATATCGAAATGGTAGCTGTAGCAAAACCACAGGTACAAAAATAGCACAAGGTTATATCACATTTTGTTCGAACTCTACTTTTCAAGTTAGAAATGAATTTATTCCCACATAACACATTACATATAACCTGCGTCCACTTGACACATATTCGTAGGAACCAAAAAAAAATTAAACAACAACATATCACCATCGAGCACCTTCCTACAAACTCACATTCCATTGATAAAAATAGAGCACCAAATAGCATATATAGGAATCACAAACAAATTATGCCAATTTATATATATAAATGATAAAGACGAATGCCTAGGCTTTCAACTACCACAATTTCAAACCAGTCCGGTAAGTATTGATCATATCTTGTCATCAAGCCACTTCAGCAAAAATAACGACATCAATAACAAGTTAGTAATTTTAACAGTGTTAATATACGATTTATGTTCTTTTGAAATTATAGGGATTAACGATTTTAGACAGATTAAACTTTAGGGATAAAAAATACAACTTAGAGGGACCAAAACCCAAATTGAGAGAAATTATAAGAATAAAAAATTAGCTTAAGCCTTAAATTAAAGTATAATGAGTGGGTTACAAACGAGTTCAGAATATATTGTTGGACGAATTAATTTTTCCCTATAGTGATATATTTTCGTAATTTTCTCATCAAAAAAGTTGATCCCTTTTCTTTTGGGTAAACCCAGGTATCACTATCAGTAGTAACTAAAACAAACAAAAAGATGTTAATAATTTCAGGGGGACAAATTGCAAATCGGAATACAATAATGATCCCATTCAAAGAGTATTCTTTTGCCCCCCTCCTAATACAAAGAATGGTAAGAAGATTAAGGGGAGGAGAATATTCATACAACTTAAAGATGATATATAAAAACTATTCACTAATCATCTACAAATGACTCTCAAACTTTGGGTTTAACAAATGAGGTGATGATCAAGTTGCCTTCCCTCTTGCTGGGTGTTACGAAGAGTCCCAAGTGTAGAAGTGTAATTTATTAGTGAAAGGACTCTCTGTCTCAATAGGTTAGTCTTTTAGGATAAATCCTCCCTTTGGCCTTGTGATCATTAGAGTTTCCTTGTTTAACATCTAGGTACTTTACTGATAGGGCATTTTGTACAGAGCATCTCTTAATTGACTATTAATGGTACTTTAATTTCTTCAACACAAAATGCTAAGTACATTCACCAGTGTAAAAAGTGTTTTTTTAGACTCTATAAAAAGGTTTTTTAGACCTTGATATATAAAAACCAAAAGATTTCGTTACTTTTTTATAGTGGTATATAATACCAAACTTACTGATCATCAGTACTATGATTCATGTATTTATATTTCAAAAAGAAATTGCGTTTTATTTAATTTTTGTTTTAAAATGATAGCATCAGAATCACTGTCATCATTTGATATGTGTGTGTATGAAATGAAAATTGAAATATATATATATATATATATATATACAGATATATTGTATCTATGGACAGGTCTTTATATCATAGCACCAGTGGAAACATTCAGTGATGAATGAATATAATTTAAACATGCCTTTTCTTTCTAAGAGACATTCGTTAAGATTACTGATCGATGTTGGAAGTGATAAGCCAACCTAAAAAAACAAACATGTTTATCTTTTTTTTAATATAAACGATGAAACTCACCGCCAATGATTATAGGCCATTGCGTGCTTTTTATTTATGTATTTATTTATATAACAATAAATTAAGAGTAAAAATATACAATGAATAAGGACATACTCTGTTTTACATCGTGAAATAAACAATTCTTTTGTATCTTTTTTTTGGTTATAGAATAAAAAATAATAAACAAATTTTGAGGAAAATAAATAAAAATGACTGCCGTATTCAATGCATCTCATCATGTGATACTCTACAATAAAGTGAACGTGTTTGACAAACTAGATACAATAAAGTGAAACTTTCTTGAATGGACCCTATCGCGGACAAATAAAAAAAAAGTTCTTTATTCTCTAACAAAAATGAAACTTGCACAAAAAACTACATTTGGATAAATAATATTCACGCCATCCTTCTTAACATTAATACTGATTATCCAGACTTTGAAGAGAAAATACATAGCTTTGATAAAATACAACTAAAGAGATCTTGTTTTAATAATGAAATATTGAAAGCTTGTGAAGAATATTTGATGGCAAAATACCCCAGCATGAAGGTTTACAAACGGTATCACAAAAGATTTTTTTTAAAATTAAAGAATGAATCACTACAAAAAAAATCAGATTTAACGATGGAATTAGCGATAGAACAATCATATTTAGCGACGGAAAATTTAGAATTCCGTCGCTAAAATGAGAGTCGCTAAATTTAGCGACGGAAATTTTCCTTCGCTAATATTAGCAATAAGTTCTGTTGATAAAATCAACAAATTCTGTTGCTAAAATGGTGATATTATTCCATATTTATCTGTCATTAAATTAACAATTTTTTCGTTAAATGCGTTATATTCCGTCTCTAAATGAGCAATTGCGTGTTAAATTGAGACTTCCATCGCTAAATACCTTATATTCCATCGCTAAAAAGGCAATATGTTTTTTATTCCGCCGTTGATTTTATATATGAATCAACTACGCATTAACAAAAATATTTTATAAACAAATCCTATTTAATCACACAATTGACCCAAAAATCAAATTGTAAATAGTAATATCAAGTACGTGGTATCTGTAACCATAAACACACATTCTAATGTTTGATAAAAGTCTTAAATTTAAAAAATACATATAAAAGTTAAGAGCTCTAAACAATACAATCATCGTTCAGGGATTTGGATCTATTACAAAGGAGTCACGATTGGAGCCTCCAAGGCTCTCTATGGACTTCATGTATTCTGATGCATTGTTCTCTATAATTAAAGCATCCTCCAATTCTCTCACAACATCCTCCATCTCATGCCTGAATCTTGAGCAAGTTTCAACACGAGTTCGCTACTTCCACCACTCTCCACATTTCCTCTGCATGATATCCTCCTTTTATTCCAGGATCCACTATCTCATCAATATTTGCTGCTCTTATGTATGGTTTACCCTGGATTCAAAGTTCAAGTAGAAATATAGAATAAGCACATGATTATTAGCTAATACTAATACTAGTTGCATCATCATGAGTGCTTCACTTTTCTGAAAAAGATTGGGACTTGGATCATACCCATTCCACTAGGCTCCATTCATTGCGTGGCCTGTGGATGTTGAGAGGTTCCTGAGCGCTCACGATTTCGAGTAGAACCACGCCAAAGCTGAAGACATCGCTTTTGGCAGATAACTGCTGGGTATTATAGTACCTGCATGCAAATTCATAAGTGTGAGCTTTTGCTTTGAATTGATACAAGAGTCTGAGCAGTTCAGGATGAGGACTATTGAATTATTTGTTCAAAGTGGGAAAAGGAAAAGAAAAAAAAAAAGAAAGCAATGCAATGGAGTTTTGAGATGAAATCATTTAAAGTAAATGTATTTACTTACTCGGGATCTAGATATCATGCTGTTCCTCTTAGTTCAAGAGAAGCTCCAATGTCTCCTTCCTAAGGAGCATATTTTGAGAAACCAAAATCTACTACTTTAGCTGTCATGCTATGATCCAGAAGTATATTGCTCGATTTTACATCCCTATGTATAATGGAACGCCCCGAAAATGTACGAAGATATGACAGGGAATATTAAAAAAATTCTTGCTTAGTCCTGCCCTTTGCTTATGCAAACCAATTTAAGGTATTACAGCTTTATATATTTGTTACCATGTTAGTTACCTCGAGCTGCACCCAGAGCAATTGAAAGTCTGGTTGGCCAGTCTAATACTTTTTCTCTTTGCTGGTTCACCTGCTGTCAAAGATGACTTTAAGAAAGAAAATAATGGGGTATCAAAAATATGTAAGCTGAAAGATTTTTGGGATATTTACCATAAAGTCTATCCTGTAAAGCTTCCATCTTGGTGTATATCATGAAAGACAAGGTTAAGAAAGAAAATAAAGCATATGATAAATACACAATGAAAGAGAAAATAAAAATATGAGAAATAGGCTACAAAACTAATTACCGTTGGTGAAGAGCAGTAAAAGGGGCAGCCTCTGGAACGCTAAATAAAGGGGCAGCGTCTGGAACTCTAAATCTAGAATTGAGAAGAGCAAGATATTGAGAGATTAAGAAACTACGAAAAACAAAGAAGAACCAGAATTAATTTTTCAGTAATGGAGTGAATAGAGATGGAGTTACCGGACCTGTGAAGACAAAGATGGCGAGTCGATGACCCACGACTCAGGAACATAGTTGGAGGAAAATGAGAGAACTTCAGCGTTGAACCTTTAAATAGAGACAAAGATGAAGACGTAACTCACAAGTCACGAACTCGTTAGCAACACAGATGAAGACCGAAAACAACACAGACGGAGTGGCAAGAGCAACGCAGAGTGAGAGTGGGACTGTGGGCAGGGGTGGAGCCACTCAATGTTGAGTGTGGGCAATTGGCCCCACTCAATTTTTGGGTGTATATGTAAATACTTATTAGATTTTTATTTTCCACCCACTGATTTTTAAGATTTGAACCCACTCAAATTATTTATACTTGTAAGCTTGTTGTCATTTGTTTAAAAATAAAAAAAATTGCCCCCACTGGTCTAGGGTCCTGGCTCCGCCACTGACTGTGGGTTAGTGTTAGGGATTTGGTAAAGGGAAAGCATTTAACTGGGAGAAAGACTGAAAGCAATGAATAATATTGAGGCCTTTATGCATTTAACTGAGTGGAAGTCCTTTTTGTTTTTGTGTGAGTCGTTACAGCGTGTTTAACCACAGATTGTATATTGAGGCTTTGTGCACCAAAATAGTTTTCTTTGGCGCCAAAATATTTTTGAAATATAAATTAATTAAAATGCTTCAACATAGTTTGAAATGTGGAGCACATTTTAACATCAATTTACTTTTGTTTTCCCCAATTAAAGCTATGAAAAAGAATAAAAAAATTCATAATTATATGATTCTTTCTTTTTGTTTTGCACATCCTAACAACATTTCAAATTATGCTTTAGTGGTATGATAAGATGAGTTTTAATATTTCTTGCTAAATACTTCGCTATAATTGGGCAATTTAGAGAATAATATCCAAGTCGTCGCTAATTTGAAAAATTAGAGAACTTAATGTTCCTCGCTAAATTTCTCGCTAATTCGGCAATTTAGATAAGAATGTCCAATTCGTCACTAATTTTTCTCGCTAATTTGAAAAATTAGAGAGGAATTTAATATTCCTCGCTAATTCGGTAATTTAGAGAGGAATATCCAAGTCGTCGCTAATTTCCCTCACTAATTAGGAAATTAGAGAGAATTTAATAGTTCTCTTTAAATTCCTCGCTGATTGGGCTATTTAGAGAGGAATTTCAAAGTTGTCGCTAATTTTTTTTCGTTAATTTATGATTTTCTAGTAGTGAATGTCCATTTTGACCACAAAAAAAAAAGAATGTCCATGAAAAAGAAATAGAGAAGAACATGTAGCGTCAAACAATATGATCATTATTTGTTCATTTCAAATTTCAATATCACGGAAAAGTTGAAATAATTCCAACAAACCTCTCTTGATGAAATCACGCTTTTAAAACCGTGGTAACTAAATTAAAAAATATAACAAGTAGTAAAAGCATGGTTTGCAAAAATCACTGTAGGACGATGTTCACTTACATATTGCACTCGCAATATCTTTATTATTTGTTCCTTCTATAGACCTCCCAATCAACCATTCTCAAGTCATTTTATCCCCTAGACAAGAAGAACCATCAACTTTAATGGCATCTCAACGTATATCATCAACAACCATTAATCACACTCAAGAATTTATTCTACTCATATTAAAGTTTTTTTATCTTTACTGTTCCCATACTCATAAGCAGTAAGAATTACACCTTTTGTATTGCCACTTCCCGCCCACAATATAACATATCCTTATCTCATTGGTGTCTTCTTCCTCGGCAACAAACACTACAAAAAAAAAATTAATTGGCTAAAAATCTATAGGAAAAATTTTTCCTGCAGAATTTAATCCACAGGTATAAGGTTTGTGAAAATTTATTTTTCTCCAGATTTTAAATCCGCAAGTAAAAATCCGCAAGTAAAATCCGTAGGTAAATTCCACAGGAAAATAAAAAGTGTTTTTTAAAGTAAATATTTCTATTTTTTGTTTTAGAAAATCTAAAAAATGGCTACAAAATTTTTTTTACCACAAAACAAAATTGAATGAATCAATTATTTGAGCAAAAATATATATTTCATGAAAAATTCATTGGACTAAAATATACATATGGAGACACTTCTTCCACTCAAACGAATTTAATCGAGCATATCAAGTCTCGGTAAAATTCACTGAATGAATTTAAAAACTACCCCTATATTTACACATTAAAACACACTTTGAACAGTCATGAAGGCCACATGAGTAGCATCAAGCAAAACGTGATACAAAATAAAATGATAGTTGCCCCACTTTTGGCCTCTCAAGCACATTGGTCTTGTGCAAATTATGAGTTTCATTTGTTTCCACTGCTGCCAATACAATGCCCTCATTTTCCCAAGTCCTCAAATCCTTGAAAGAATAACAGCCACCTCCTAGAACATCCACCTAAAGTTGAGAAGCCATTGCCACTAGTGAATTAGATGGTATGCTCAGCATGTTCTCAAGTGCTATTCTGGCCATTCTTGCATTTGGTGACATGGAGGATGCTCTGAGAAATGAGACATGTATTAAAATCAAACATAAAGAACCATGTAAAGAATCAAATACTTTTGGAAGAGGTAGGGAGTGAGGCAACTAGCATAAACAAATTAAATCCCAAGTGCTGCTTGAGTGCTTCAGCATCAGGCACTCCAAAAAGCTTCATTTCAGTATGGACAATAAGATCATTAAGTACATTATTAGTAGAGGGAAAAGTAAATAGAGGTTGTACTTTTAGATACATTCACTACATAATTTTTTCTCATTCTTTAAGACTAAGTTCATGAGATTGGAGCGCCCAAGTTCCATATAAACCCATACATCAAAATCACATAATCCAAATGTGGGACTCTCAAGTTCTATACTTCTATACCTTATGATGAACCATAATTTGATATAGAAATCAGATTGATGGAAAATTAAATTGAAGCAGAAAAGATATCAAGGAGAGACATGATTGAGCAGAAATTGCACATGGTTGTATTTATTAAAATGTCTAATGGTTAGGGTATAATATGTGTATAATATGGCATGTACTGAAAACTCAAGGTACCAATCTATATGCATTTTAACAACCTCTTTCTGCCCGAAGTATGCATCTGAAATTCAATCTGATGCATCTGAAATTCAACCTGGCCAAAAAATTATAAAATGTATAATGACAACAGATATAAGAATATGAGAATTCTTATATCTTGAGGCAAAATATTATGAGAATTCAACCTGGTCAAAAAATTATAAAATTCAATCCGTATGAGAACCCTTGTTTAGATGACCCTAGTGGCAATCTTGAGGCATGATCAGAATATGAGAACATGGACCTGGAGAACTTTGTGTATGAAAGGGTTTCAGAAGAAATTGAGGCAAGAAAGGAGGCTAGTGAAAATTGTGATTTTGATTGAATTTAATAATTAGTAAGTTAATAAATCACTCTCTTCATCTTCTGATCTGTGTTCATACTGTTAAAAATGCTAACCAAAACTTATGAAAATGATCGAAGTTTTGAAATGGAAAATTAATGATCAGATAATTCAATCAGCAAGTTTCAGAAAATTGTCTACCTCAGACCAGGTAAAAAAAATCAAAGAGACAGCCAATAAACAATTAAATAGGCATCTTCCTCTGTAATTGTTGAGAAGTGCAAGCACATATGAAGCCTCCACCTTGGTTCTTTCAAGTTTAAACTGAATGCCAACTATAATACTTATCCTCTATAAATAATAGAAGCAGCTAATGAATCAAGAAGCTTTTGTTACCAACCAAAAGCCCAGAGCCCCATGGTGATGAAAAGCTTCTCTCTCCAGTCCAATATGTATAAGATGTTTACTAATTACACAGATCAATGAAAGTTAATTAAATCATTCAATGTGTTTTGAATTGATTAAAACGTATCTATCTAAAGAATGTGATTTTCAAATACGCATTTATTATCTGCTAAGTGATATCTTTCTCCTCTTCGAAGAGTAAAAGTGGAAAACAGTTATTAATTATTAACCTCTTGTATTTCGGTCCTATCTTTCCTTCTAATACATATTGGACAGGATGGAGTTCATCATTATACGGATCTAAGAAGCAGCAACCAGAGAACCGATGACTATGCCGGCCGGGGAAAAATCCAAAGGACATAAACCTTATTTTTCATCTGCATTCATTAATTTCTTTGGAACCGCACAAATTGGACAAATGAATGGAAACCATATAATTTTGTTTCATTGATTTGATCTTTGCTTCAGAATTTTTAGCTTGCGAGGGATCTTCTCCTTTAGAGTCACAGGTTCTTGATGCTTCAGAGAGTGAAATGCTTACTAGCGTTGACGCTTAATCTTCAGTGGTTGGTCATTTAAATAATAATAATAATAATGCCAACATGTGGTCTTAATATATATGTATATATATATATATTTGTCCCAAGTGCCAACCAATCAAATAAACGGTTAAAATTAACTTTACCCAATGCTACTTAAAGATAGAATGATTAAACGTTAAGTATGTTTTGTCGGCTTTTAATTGTTAAGCCATCATTTAAATTAGTGGAGGCAACCTATTTTTAATTACTCTAACATGTTAATAATAGAAGTACTGAAAATACATTATGTAAATATAAGCACTACACTGAAAATGTAAATATAACAATTATAGAAACCGTGGCACTGTTTATCATTTTTTTCCCCCCAAATGACAAGTGAGAATTATCGTTAAGAGTTCGTTTGGAAGTCAGTTTGAAAATAACTTTTGCGGAGTTTGAGATAAAACCTAAGTTTTGGATAATAAATTTTGGGAGAATAGTTTTTATAGATTTTGAAAGGTGATTTATTTGAAAAGTTATAGGCTTTTACGAAATTCAAGATAAAAAGTAAGTAGAAAAGAGAAAAGAAAAAAAAGAGAAAAGAGAAAATTTATTATAAGATAGAATGTAATTTGATAAGAAAATATCTTTTTCAAAACTTAGGTTTTAAACCTAAACTTTGTAACAAAACTTAGATTTTAAAAAATGTGAATACTTGTACAAAATTTTAATTTTCAAACAGGAGTCCAAACAGGTCCTAAGTTTAGTCCCACCTTTAGGGGGAGTATAGAGGTTATCCATTGTACTGTTGTATGTGGGTCTTTGGCCCAATTAGGTTAGGTCCGTACGCTACTTCGTTGTGGCTCTCTCCCCTTTCTTTCTCTGTCTCCTTTTAGCTCTCGACTATTTTCAACACTTACCAAAATTCATTTTCGGTTTTTATTTTCGATTATTTTCAACACTTACCAAAATTCCACTTTTTTTTATCGAAGGACAATTTTGTAAAGATAAAACGAAGTAGGTGCAAAAGGCATAAGTCTACAGATGTATGATTGGATTATGATTTTAATGTTTTTGAATTAGCTGAACTTTGATTTTTAAGCTTTTATTTTGATAAAAATGCACCCCTCCTTTTTAGAATTTTAATTTTATGCAACAAAAAATAATTTATATTAGTAAACTATTGTTCGTTATATGGTACAAATCATTAATATAAGAATGTATTGGCATTTTTTTTTCATTTTAAATGTACTGGCAAAATAAAAAAAAGAATGCCCAGTTAGGAAATTTAGATGTGATCGAGTGGGTTTTTCATTTTAAATGTTTCGGCTCCATTTTGAAATCTAAAAACACCGCACACTCACACACACAAGTTCATAAGCCTAATGACATGGTAAAGACCAAAAAATAGAAGGCCTGGTTAGAGAAGTACCCAAAATGTTATTTACTGGAAACACTAATAATGATATTAACCTTTAATATCATATAGCACGTGCATATTCATATAGTCGTAGCTGTAAGTTTCAGTCATTAACAATATGCATAGAATCTTATTAAACATAGTCGACTGATCCCCCCAAACGAAATGTTCAATATTGCTTGCATGATGTGTTAATCTCATGTAGTTTAGAATCTGACGCTCTATCTTAAGAATTTCAACTTATCAAAATTCATTTCTGGTTCAAAATTTTTAATATATTATAAAATTATATGCTTTTATTTTTAACATCTCACTTTTATATTTTTCAAAATATTGATTCTGTGCAACAAAAATAATTATGATACATATATTTTTACAATTTCTAACATATCATATAACTTGATGTTCCAACTTCACCATCCCCCTAAAAATAAACGCGTTGTGATAGTTTAATTAAACGAGACCGTAACCTCTATAGGAAAAAGAATCTCATTGTTCTGCCATACTCAAAATTATAAGATAACATATTATGATACCTTCCCATAAAATAGGCACAAAGTAGCATTCAACTATAACCCATAAGTAATATTTCATTTGAAGATATTATTTGACATTTTTAAACTTGAAAAAAAATGCTTGTATCTCTTTATTAATGGAGAGATCAACCATTTGATTTCATTTAAAAACTTTTGTATATAAACTATGCTCTATTGTTTTACTTTGCAAGATCAGAAGAATGATTTTCAAAGTGATCCTTCCAATTTATTACAAGTGACGCTTTAACTAGATAACAATTGTGGCTATGGTAACTTTTATTTATTTATTTTAATTTTTATGTTTTATTTTTTATTTTATATAAACTTTCATTTAGTTTGAAGACTTGTGGTAGCTTTGCTTTCTTTCAATCTTAATGAATTATGAAAAATATATAAAAAAAGCGATCAGAAAAGTTTTCCTATTAAAATTATCTATTGACTCACTAGTTCAAATGCGGACCAACTAGTCAAAGGAAATTCGGAAATTTAAATCCAAATCCATAAAGATGATGGATCAGGGACCCACTCCTTTTTGTGTTTCCAGCCAAGGGTAGACCTGCATTGACTCTGACGGGTTCAGTCGCACCCCATAACTTTCAGAAAATTAGGTATATATTAGTATTGTATGATTTATTTTGCACCTACTCATTTACTAATTTTGAACTCACTAAATTTTTGCTCAAATTCTTCTTAAAAGATATTGAGAATAAATCTCACTTATTTTCTTAAAAAATAGTTTGAATCCCTTACACCAGGGTTTTAGGTCTGCTGGTGTTTCCAGCGGTCCTCTCCTTCTTCACGTCTCTTCCTCATTCACACCCAAAAAGAAAAATTACTTACTTTAATCGCCTCCCTATGTTCCTCACGTGATTATGATCGTTTTTCATTCCCCGTCGGAAACGCGCACACCTCATCCATCTGATCATACGTACTTTTTAACACTTGAGAAAATTAATAAGCGCACACAAATTTTGGTTTGTTAAGGTGAGGCTTCAATCCATTCCTCACGTTAGTTTTTTGTAGTTTTATAAGAACTTGATATTAATGCCGTTAAATTTTAAATAAAAATTTTTCAGGAGTTTTCGTTTTTACCCATATATACATTGTTAAATCTTTATGAAACTACTAACGTTTCAAGTAGAAGTAACCAAAGAAATGTAAAATCAAGATTTGTAACTATAAAAATCAAAATCAAAATGTAATTTACCGGAAACACTAACAATGATATTAACATGTAATATCATATACCACGTGCATATTCATATACTTGTAGCTGTAAGTTTCAGTCATAAACAATTTGTTTAGAATCTTGAACATATAGTCGAATGATTCCTCGTAGGAAATGTTCAAAATTGCATAATGCTTCATGCAGAGTTAATCATCTGAACACCAAATAAAATACCCAACACTTATATTGTAGAATCCGTCCCTTTCAAAATTTATTTCTTTCAACCACTTTACATGGCCTTAGAGAATACAATATATGAGGAGTGACCTGAGATCTTCTTCAGCCCTCACAACCATTACAACACATCCCAGCTCTGTCCCCTCTCTTCATCTCTCTCAGCCCCCGTGGGAACTCAAGAAATGTCATTCGTAAAAGCCATTTTTCTGGGTTTTTCTCTCCTTTCCTCTTCATTTAGGTGAACTTTTCTTGCCTTAAACATGAAATTTTAATTAGTCGAATATTAAATGAAAATTAAAACTTTTATAATCTGTAAAATTTTGTACCTTCAGACAATCATGTTTAGTGTACTATTGAATATGAATACTAAATGTATATACATTGATTTATTACTGTGATATACGAACTAATATTTTTGGCCGAATTTCTTTTCTCGAATGAACGCGTAAAGATGTATGAGTCTAGAGGCACAATATTTATTAATATTTTTTATAAAACGATACAAGTGAACTGGGCCTTATGCTTTAAAGAAACATGAAGCCGATGACGTAGCCTCTATGAGCACTGAACAAAGACAGCAGAAATAAACACACATAACCTCAAGAAGCCCAACTATAATAATTATTTAAGCATTTATATATGTTAAGAATCAATTTTTATACAACAAAAAATAATTTTAATACTTATTTTCAAACTTTTTTACATGTTATAAATTAATTTATAATATAATTTTACATGTTATACGTATTTTCAAAATAATTTAGGAATTTAGAATATATTATGAAATAACCTTAGAAAACAAGTAAAAAAGAAACAGAAAGAACGTAAATTAAAGAAAATGCAGAGTTGAAGAGGTTAGCAATTGATGGAGACAGAGGCGTATTGATATTAGGGCTACAATCAGTGGCGGAGCCAGGACCCGGTACCAGCAGGGGCATGTTCGCCGTCTAGCTTACCGCAAGCATACGAGTTGCAAGTAGTATAAAAATATCATTCCCACGAGAACTAACGCATAAGCTAGTTAATCAATGCAATTATGTAATTAATTAGGTTGAATGATTCAATTGAGTAATGTGTCCTAAAGATTTATCAACTTCAATAAAAATGGCAATAAAATGAGCAAGACAAATTGAAATTTTAATTCAAAGATTAGGGATGCCTCGGATTATTTTTTACCATTGCAATTCATGAGACTTAAATACATACAACTCTATTAGTGATTAAATGACATTATATGATTGTCTAAGGTTCAAAAAGCAATTGATTAAGCTTTCTCAAGTTATAACCAAAT
>JANTPZ010141246.1:0-18434 GCA_025593235.1 Vachellia pachyceras | reverse complement strand
CCTTTTCTCTCAGAGAGAATCCTCTCATCTCCTCTCCTCTCGCCTTCGGTGCTTTTGCTGTGTCTTATATTCGGATCCGCACTTGTGATTCGAGTTCCACGTGGGTATCTGCAGATTCGTAATTCGGCATCTCCAGGTATGCCCGAAATCCTTCAGTTGGCATGCATTTAAGAACTCTGACACAACAAATGATTTTGTGAATCTTTCATGGAAAATAATCACTTTATGTGATGGGCTACCTTTGATTCTTGAAGTTATAGGCTCTCTTTTGCATAATAAGACAAAATCAGAGTGGAAAAAAGTGTTGAATAAATTGAAAAATGTTCCAATTGGCCAAATACAACATAAGCCTAAGATTTGCATTGAGGCTTTAGCTGATTCAGAAAGGAAATTATTTTATGATATAGCATGCTTTCATGTAAGTCGGAGTAAAAGTGATGCTATACATTTGTTCAAGGGCTCAAGATTCCCTGTAGAAATGGCAATGCAAGTACTCATCGAGCGTAGGCTTGTAAAGTTGTCAATGGCAAGATTCATGTGCATGATTTGCTACAAGAGATAGGGAGGGAAATCACTCCAAAAAAGTCAAAGTCCTCGTATAACTATGATGTGTTCTTAAGTTTTAGAGGTGAGGATACGCGAAAATCATTTGCTACTCATCTTTATATAGCTCTAAAACAAGCAGGAGTTGAGGCATTCATGGATGAAGAAGGGATTGCAAGGGGAGAACATATTTCAGATTCATTACTTCGGGCAATTGAATGCTCAAGAATTTCAATCATTATATTTTCAAAGAATTACGCTGGCTCTAGTTGGTGTTTGCAAGAATTACAGAAAGTCATGGAGTGTTACAAAACAACTTATCAAGAGGTTTTCCCTATATTTTATGATGTGCAACCATCTGATGTTCGTAAACAACAAAATACCTTTGGAAAAGTACTGGAACGGCTTACAGTGAGACCCTCAAGTAGTCAAGGTAAAAAATTGACAAGCAATTTTAAGAGAGTCCTTACTGAGGCTGCCAACTTATCAGGGTGGGATATGCAAAACTATAGGTAATGTTATTTTAATTTATTTTTTATTTGAAATGGTCAAATTCCTTAAGTTTTTTGTTCCATATATATGTGTTGAATTCTTTAATTTTGTTTGTAACATAGGTAGATTCATGGTTAAGTTGCTTTTACGCACTTACCTCCCTATAATTAAAGACCAAAAGAAATTAAATAAACAGAGAAAACTAGCTCACACAATTGCGCTGTGCTTTTTCATTTTTTTTTTTTTGAATTTTTTAATGGATATTGTAAAAAATGGGTAGCTGAAATTGATGGAAACACGTTCAATTACTCAGACTGTAACATATTTGTTAATATCCAGAATATATGAAATTAAAAGGTTATCCTAATATCGGTTTCATAAACAAAAGATGCTGGTATACCATACATGTGCAGCTCGAGGTTACTAAAAAGATTTGCTGAATAAAATTGAGGATCAAAAGAGAATGTATTTCACAAAGCCACCTAAAACTAATTTAATGATGCAAGGTGTGAGTAGAGGTTCAAGACTTCAAGTCTCCAAGTCTACAAAAGAAAATGTATTTAATTAATCTAGCTACGTGAAGCTAGCTTAGACAATAAAAACAAGGTAAGGTGTACGTAAAGGTTGAGGATCACTAAAAAAGCCCAATGAAACAAACATGAATTATTTAACTAAGTCACTAGTTGAATGGTTATTGAATGCGTAAAATCATCGTAGTTGGTAAAAGTCACTTCTTTTTTCTATAGTTAGCTAGGTCATAATAGTTGAACTGATGCTTCAGTTGTCTTGAAAAGAAAAAAAAAACTGAAGTTCTAGTCAATGATGGTATACTGAAAATTCAAGGAAATAATGATGCACTAGCAGCAAAAATGGGTCCTTTTCCAATGTGCTATTTATATTTCAAGCTTTGGCTAACTCTGTCTATCATTTTGTTGCTATTTTAGTTTTGTACCATGCATTTTAATGATTAATGTCAGAACTCTATTCATCTTCTTTTTTCTTGTTGCCAGAACTGAAGCTGATTTACTTGATGATGTGGTTAAAACTATCACAACGAGGCTAGACTATTGCAACTACATGTCTGTTGCTCACCATCCAGTGGGTTTGGAATCTCGCGTGCAAGACATCATCGAATTTCTAAGTAGTAAATCAAATGAGATTATCATAGTAGGCATTTGGGGGATGGGAGGGATTGGCAAGACGACGATGGCAAAAGCTATCTATAATCAAATGGGCCGAAGTTTTGCAGGAAAGAGTTTCCTTGCAGATATTAGGAAGCAAGATAAGGGTCAAGTTTATTTGCAAGAACAACTTCTTTCTAGTATTTTTAAAACAAGAAGGATCAATATATCAAATGCAGGAATAGGAAAATCTTTAATCAAGGAAATTCTGTGTCAAAAAAAAGTATTTCTTGTATTAGATGATGTGAATCATGAGGACCAACTGAAAGCTTTATGTGAGAGTCGTGAATGGTTTGGCCAAGGTAGTAGAATAATTATCACCACTAGAGATGAACGTCTACTTCATATCACTCCAGTGGATAAAGTATTTAATGTGAGGGGAATGGATGATAATGAATCTATTGAGCTTTTCAGTTGGCATGCATTTAAGCATCCACTTCCTGAAAGAAACTTCATTGAACTTTCAAGAAGGGTAGTATCATACTGTAAAGGGTTGCCACTTGCCCTTGAAATCCTTGGCTCATTTCTACTTGACAGGGAAATGCATTATTGGGAAAACACTTTGAATAAGTTGAAACAAATTCCAAATGATAAAATACATGAAATTCTAAGGATATGTTTTGATGGTTTGAGTCATCAAATAGAGCAAGAGTTATTCCTAGATATTCCTAGATATATGTTGTTTTTTTATTGGGAAGGACAGAAGCTATGCTACTCAAATATTAGATGGTTGTGGCCTTCATGCTGAACTTGGAATCACCCATCTAATTGAGCGAAGCCTTGTAAAAGTTGTAAAATTTGGAGATAAACATATACTTGGCATGCATGACTTGCTGCGTGACATGGGCAGAGAAATTATTCGTGAACAATCACCAAAGAAGCTAGAGAAGCGTACAAGATTATGGTTTAAGGATGATGTGTTGAATGTGTTAGAAAACAACATTGTAAGAATGTTTCCCAATAACTTATTTGTGCAATTTACCAATTTTCTCGCATTTAAGTCTTAACACTTGTTTCCTCGTCATTCATTTTGCATTGCTTAAGTTGCTGACTATGGTATGCCATTGTTGTTTCCCCCTCTTTTCTTATTTCATAGGGAACAATAGCGATCGAGGGATTGTCCTTAAGCATGCGAAGAGACAATTCAATATCCTTGGGTACGGAGGCATTTAGGAAGATGAAGAGGCTTCGTTTACTCAACTTTGATCATGTACAACTCAAGGGAGACTACAGTTATCTATCAAAAGAATTGAGATGGCTTTCTTGGCATAGCTTTCCCTTAGAAAACTTGCCAACGGACTTCAATCTAAAAAAGATAGTTGCCATTGACTTAAGGTGGAGTAATCTCACAAAAGTATGGGAGAAAAACCAGGTATTTGCAACTAACTGTTGGAATTAAACGAAAGTAATAGGAATATTTGTATTATTTTAAAAAATAGCTTATTGTCTCTATCCATTATGATTTTTATTTGAAATAATCTCTTTGCATAGGTGCTGGAATGGTTGAAGATTCTAAATTTGAGTCATTCTCATTGCCTGCTAGAAACACCTGAGTTTTCAAACTTACCGCATCTTGAGAAGTTGTTACTTAAAGATTGTCCACATTTGTCGATGATTCACCCTTCCATTGGAAGTCTTAGACACCTTATTATTTTGAATTTAAAAAATTGCATTGACCTAAAGGATCTTCCAAAAGGTGTATATGACTTGAAATCTTTGAAAATTTTCAATTTTTCGGGTTGTTCCAAGATTGGAAGGTTGGGTGAAGACATTGATAAAATGGAGTCCTTAACGACTTTGGTGGCAGATGGAACTGCTATAACACATGTACCCCGCTCAATAGTGAGATTGAAGAACATTCAATATGTTTCATTATGTGGCTATGAAGGATTGTCTTGTGATGTATTTCCTTCTCTCATTTTGTCATGGATGCCCCCAACAAATCATGCAAAGTCACTGTTTCAATCATTTGGGATTATGCCATCATTAATCAGGTGTCTGTCACATCCTTTGTTTGCCAAAAGACGTGAAATATTCAAAGCAAAACCAAGATGTTCTCAAGCTTCATGTCAAAAGGCTCCTGCATTGATTGGTTTTCGTGAACAAATTCACAAGGAAAGGTCAGAAGCATTCAAGAGTTCTATCACTATTCATGCAGGAGAGTTCAGCGAAGAGTATTTCACAGGTTATTCTCTTTATGTCTCGACTACGTATGACCATTGTATAGTTTGTTTTTGTTTTTGGAAGAACGCTCTTTTCATACGTGCTTAAGAATGAGTGCTAATATCATTTGTATTTAAATATCTATGTAAATACCTTTTTGTCTATATGGTTAATTGTGTCCTTTTGATGTGTATGATTTAGGGATGCAGTGAAAAACGATTTGGAGTCAATTCTCTTCCTGGAGATAATTATCCTCATTGGCAGAATTTTAAAGGTAAAGGATCTTCAGTATTATTTGAAGTTCCTCAAATTATTGGCAAAAGCTTGAAAGGATTGATTATATGTATAATCTATTTGTCTTCTCAAGACAACATGACATCATCTGCATATCCAGTTGGTTTCTTAGTATCAAACCATACAAAGGCTACCATTAAATTCTACCAGAAAGATGCAGCAATGACTTCAAATGATGAAGATAATTGGCAAGACATGATTTATAATTTGGAGCCTGGTAATAGGGTGGAGGTTATAGTCACTTTTGCTTGTGAATTAAGAGTGAAAAATACACTTGTCTATTTGGTGTATGATGAAGATGTAAGCAAGAGAATCATGTATTAAATATCTCCAAGTGCGGATTTGTATTGATAATGTTGCATAGGTGGTCTTGGTTGTGAAATTAAGCGGAGATATTATCTTTTGCTGTTACAAAGTAAGTTTATCTCTGTTTCTTTATTATAAAAAAATAGAGATAAACAGAGGGCAATTACCTCTTTCAGGCTATATTCAATGTGCATGTCTATGTCATTGGTTGGTGCCATGTTAGATAACTCATGTATGTTCTGCAGTTGGGATCGAGTTTTAAGTGAATTGGAATTGGAATTTAGGGATGACACTGTAAATAAAACTCATCAACTAATGGACAAAAACACTGGTGGGAATGATAAGGATTGATTTTGGTCGCATGAAGAACTTGATTTTGCTCTTCATGTACATGCAAATTCTTCCAAGAATAACCAAACAAACGTACAGAACAGAGGTGATAATATGCTTGTAAATTGATAAAAACTTAATTAATTTGAACTAATTACTATGACATTGATACAAACTAATATTATAACCATCAAACGAATACGAAAAAAAAAAGCAGTTTGATATACACACGAAAGATGAAGAACACAACCTACCTCAATTTCACAAGAGCCAGAAGCCTAAAAGTTCATTGGAAAAATCAAGTGCTCTTCATGACAACCATACTAAGACAAGCCCGGAAAAAACCAATGGAAAAGGGCAATGAGGGGTGATGCCATGGGCATATTAATGGTGTAACTATCACCTCCCATGGAGGTAATATTAGCCCACATAGTATTAATAAAGGTGTTAGGAGAAGTAATTGTATTGCTAGAATTGTTGGGAGTGATTATAATTGATTATGGCAGCATTAAATTCTTGGGCCCACTCTTAATGTACTCAAATACTCCCCATAACTGTTGGCAAAAAAAAAAAAAAATACTCCCCATAACTCCTTCAACTTAGATATCCTGTATGTTCAAATGCTTGTAAGAGTAACTAAACAGACTAGCAAAATAGTGAATGATCATATGCTTCTAAACTGAAACCTTGATTAATTTGAATTTCTTATAAAATTCAAGCTGGTGAAGCTTATTACGTGCTGGCTGGGAAGCTGGTGAAGCTTTAAGTGGAGGTGACAAAATGGGAGGATACAACAAAAAGAAAAACCAATAGTGTGAAGTCATTACCTATCTATTGATTTCACTAATTCTAAGATTAGTTTTTTTGTTTTGTTTTTTATTCTCATTCTCAGGATTAAGAAGTATGCTCATTCTTAAGAGTATTTCTTCACTTTATTTGGTTATTTTAATATTTTGATACCATATTTTATTTTATTTCCTAGAAAGAGGAAGGGATATCACAACACATTATCTGTAAAAGAAAGCCATAAATGGGACAATATAATCATTAATGTACAACGAAGGACATAGCTGAGTTTTGACTCTGAAATTAACACACACGTTTAGCCAAAACAGTCAATTTTACCCATATTCAAAATAAAGTTAACTGCTGAAGCCAAGAAATTAAAGAACCTCATCTATATCTTTAATGAGCACCAGTCCTTTAGAGAACTGCACCCTAGCAATGCTAGCTCTAGGAGTCGTGGAATCTAAGGCTTTATAAGATCCCCTCTATCAAGGAACCTTCCCAACTAAAGACTTGTTACATAACCACAACACAAACTGAAGAAACAAAAAAAAAAAACAGAGTAATGCAGCCAGATTGCACTCATTGCCAATTCCACATCACAACTCATTTACTCTAAGCCAAACGACTCCTGTTACCTCTAGGATCATTAGCTGAAACAAATCTCCTAGCATCCCTTCTAGTCTGCTTTTTTCGTGACAACACCAGAACAAATCTGAGCAGTCAGCTTGTGTAACAACCCCAAAATCTTGTAATGCTTTCAACAAACAGATAGCCTTCTTCACTAAAAGTACTTCAGCCATGAAAGCTGAATTAACTTTTACTTTCTCATGACCAAATCCCCACAACAAAAGCAAAACTTCATAGAAAATGTTGCAGCGAAAAATGTAAGTTAGTTTCGAAATTTTAAATCTTCATTTGCCTTTATCTTGGTCCGATGGATTGGCATGCCTCCTCCTCCTCATTGTCCTCACATTTATGTTTAGTGCCACTTAAATTTGTAGTTTCAGATGTTGAAGGCTTCTTCCGCTCATCAAATGGCTCTATATATATGTATATATATCAAGTAGATCGCTGTTTTCTGCACAGTCGATCCATTCCTAAAAACTTCTATCACCATCTCCACTTGATCATTAGGTTCTAGATTTGATAATATTTCCTTCCTCTCTTCTTCTTCTAGCAATTTTAGTCTATCTTCCTTGTAGAGAAAAGTGGTTTTCTTTGTATAATTTATTATCATTAAGCTAATTATACAAGATTCACATCCATTATTATCTAAGTCTCTTGAAGGGCAATACACATAACAAATAGTCATCCCTTTTAAATGATCATGATAATTGACTAGAGGCACTTTACATTTTACAGAAGCCCTTTCACCATTGATTGTTAGCCAATAGGGGTAGTAGTCACCAGGGAGAACGCAATAATCACTATAATATGTAAGATTTAACCCCTGCACAGTAACAGAAACACAACCTTTAATTTACTATATAATATGAACATAGAAATATTTATTTTTTTAAAAGAATCCATTGAGAGAGAGAATCTGTGAAACCATCCCTGAAAGTGTACAAAAAACTTGAGAATTCTTTTCAATACTTGAGATGTTGATAAAATTTGTGGCACACAAGGAATCAGGAATCTCCAATCCATCTTCCAACAAAATGCTTTGTTGCTTTGGTACACTACTACTGTTGCCGGTTGAAGGACCATGGATATTGTTTAGCATATCCCACAAAATTGCTGATGGTATGCCCGCATGCATTGGAATGAGAGAAGGTGGATTATTTGTTGGGGACATCCAAGACCGGCAGAGAGAAGGAACCACGTGATGTGATAATCCTTCATAACCACAAAACGATAGATATAAAATGCTCTTTAATCTCACCAAAGAAAAGGGCACTTGTTTCATTGTGGGAGCAATTAGAGTTGTCAAAGATTCCATTTGCTCAATGTCCTCCTCTAGCTTTTCAATCATCACACAACCAGAAAGAATGAGAGTTTTTAAGCATTTTAATCTATAAATGGTTCTTGGAAGACTACGGAGGCCAATACAATCCTCCAAATCTAGGAGAAGAAGTTTGCACCAAGTATGAAGAGTGGCTGAGATTGAGGATTTTTAGCATCTCCGATAACTACAACGAAATCGTTTAATTTCAAAGGGGAATTAGATGAGCATCTCTGAAGCTAATACCAACATAATAAGAAAGTTTTTGGGCGATCCAAATTTAATTTTTTAGAAGTCTATTTTTTTGAAAAAAAATCATTTCAGTTGATATAAAATTTAAAACAAAAACAATCTCTTAACTATTGTTTTTCCAAAAAGTAACTTTTACTTAAAAAATCATTTTAAAAAAAAAATCAAATCTAAACCGTCTAAATCAAATCTAGATGATCTATATCTGATTAGCTATGCCAACTAAACATTTAATGCTTAGCTCTCCTAACATACACACAACGAAGTACATTCATATATGTAAAAGTCTTTTTAGTCTTTTTTATATATGTGGGCTCGCATTCCCACCCCTAGTCCAAATGTACTTTTGGAGTCTCAAAGCATAATTATATAAAGTTGTCAAATACCCACTTTTTATATAAAGTTTCGTTTGGAAAAGCTGATGAGAAGTGTTTGTACGATTTGCGAGATAAATATATGAAGAAAATTATCTCGATTTACAGAAAAACATTATTGAACGTGCGTTTGGGGAGTTCAAACACTCACCCAAACACACTCAAAATTTCTTTTGGAAGTAAAATTATGGTTTGGATTGGAGTGCCTGTTTGTCAACTTTATGCACGTTGGAATTATGAAACACCCAAAATACCCTTTACTCTCATCTCCTCTTATTTGGTGTATTGAAAAAACATAGATAATGTTTGTTAAATCCATTATTGCATTTGGTGCACTGAAAAAGATTTTCATGGAATCAAGACTAAAAATTTGAATGAGAATGGAAGGCAGAATTTTAATGTTTAAGATTATATTTGGGTAAACTAGAATTTTTGTTACATAAGTATACACGTTAAAGCATTGAATATCCGAAAGTTTTTTTAGGGACTAAATTCACTTCGAAAATTTATAAAATGCAACATTTTTCACTTGGAGCAATGGATTTTTAACGGACATTTGTTTTCATTTGAATGAGGCATATGTTATTTGAATGAAGGCCTTAACTTCAACGATGTGATATAGATATAACCTATCGTTGTGGCATATGCCATTCCAATGAGGCATATGCCATTCGAATGCGTTTTATGTTCATTCAAATGAATATTAAAGATTTTAAAATTCATCTTGAAGTTTTATTTGAATAAGTTGAAGATGAGACGCTTCGTTCAAATGAGAAAACCATTCATACGAATGAGTTTCTGAATCAAGTACGGAGTCAATTTCAAATGGCTGTAACTTTTTCGTTTTATCTCCAAATTTGACAAATGACCTATCGTTGGAAAGCCCCTTAAATCTATTTTCAAATGAAATAAATTTTAAATAAATTGGATATGTAGTTTGAGATATATCATTAAAATACTGAATATATATCAAAAATATGTGAAATGATAAATTTTTTCATGAAATTACTTCTACGTTGGTCAATTCCTTAAATGAGGCCAAATTATAAAGGTGACGAATCTCTTTCCTTCTTTCCACCTGTGCACAAGGGTCCTTTGTTCTTGGTAACTTCCACTAAATAAAAGACGAAGCCATCACATAACATCGTTTTCATGGATGTCTTCTTAATCATAAAAAGAAAAAGAAAAAGAAAACGAATCATTGCATTGAAACTTAGCACTTGATTATCTAGAATTTTAAAAATAAAAGCATTTTTAGGGTAAGTTGAAATAAAATTATTCCTATGTAATTCCTTTAAATTATGTAAAATCATTTAAAAAAGATAATTCAAACACCCAACTAAGTAAAAAAAGTATCTTTATTAAAAAGTTCAAAACAATATTTATTAATATTCCCTGTATACTTTTATAAGATAAATATTTTTTCGTCTATGTTTGATACATTCAACATTTTATAATATTTTTTAATAGTACCCAATATTTTAAAATGATTTGTCATGAAATTTTTTCCTTTAAATTTTTTTTTTCAATAAGTAATGGGCACTATAAAGTTTAGAATACTGAATACTACTAACAATTATTTTGAGGTTTTCAATATTAACATTATGATATTGAGTATTACTAAAAAATATTCTGAAGTATTAGGTAAATAAAAAATCACTTTATAATATTGAGTAATGGAAAATGTAATTTAGCCCTATTTTTTTAACCCACGTAATTCAACCCTACTTCAATTTATGCTAGCAACGTCAAACAAACATTTATTAATTTTTTAGCTTTTTAGAGACAAATTTACATAATTAATATTTTTCTATATAGATGACAATTTTTTACCATCTTTACGACATACTCCTTCATGTCTATATAATATAAATTAATTTTAGAAAAATGATTTAGTTCATAATAGAAATCATTTGGATAATAATTAACTATTTATTTATCAATTCAACCTTCAAAGTATATATTACTCAAATGCGCCTCTATATTTTTATCTCACATTTAAAATCTTATTTCACATGATTAAAGTTGAAAATAATTTTAATTTAAGATAGAATCAATAAATAAATTATCATTTTTTAATTTAGATAAATTAATTGAAATGATTTACAGTTGATAACCTATTTTTAAATCATTGCGAAACATGAGCAACTTGTTGAGCATTTGGTAACATGTGTCCGTTTGGGAAAAAGGTGAAGAAGTGCTTTCACCGTTTATCAAGTAAATATATGAAGGAAATTATTTCGATTTGTTAAAAAACATTATTGAACTTGCGTTTTAGAAGTCCAAACACTCACCCAAACACATCCAAGGATTTGGACTGGATCGGAATGGCCGTTGAAGCCGCGTCGCGATCTGGCTCCACACTGTCCACTGATTTCGGGCAAAAGGTAAATGAATAAATTAAGACGGGGGGCAAAACTTTGTATTTGAAATTTATCCCTAATTTTCTAAAATGTTTATCATTTTCTTTGGGATTAATTTTTTATTAATATATAAATTAATAATACATATAATTATTCAAACTTTTTTAGTCTATTTAAAAATGCCAACTTACATTTATATGATATTAAGGATTAATATAAATGTGGTTTGAAAAATGGTGAAGCATGTCTAGGTGGGACCAACTTACATTTATTGTGCCCGTTTTGGGAACGCGGTAGAGAAGTACTTTTATGTGAGCCGAGGTAAATATGTGGAGGAGATTATCTCGTTTTATAGAAAATACTGTTGAACGTGCGTTTAGCGTTTGGAAACGTTGTTCCAAACAAACCATGGCAAGTGTGAGTGGGCCGAATGGAGTTGCGCAGTAGGCTAGAAGTTTAGGATAAGGTTGTTTTGTCAAATTCAAAAGTTTAAGTAAACCTGTAATAAGAACGTAAACTCAGACAATAAATTTGAATCGTAAACTCGGACAATAAGAATTAGAAGTATATAATTAAAAATTGAAATATAAAAATGACTTTGAAATATAAAGTTGCAGAAGTAACTTTTGGTACAAAAGAAAAAATTTGTTTGAATAAATGTTTGAGAAGTAAGTTTTAATGAAAAATGATTTTAAATGATATAAATCACATTAAATTATATAAATTCATATTCATATATATTATTTTATACATTGTGATAATTTTTTTAAAAATCAAATGATAAAAAATAAAAATAATTTCAAACAGTAAAAAACGCGACCTATGTTAACTTCTCCATATAAGCTCTTTTAGGAGCAAAATTCATTCCTCCCTTGATAGTGCGTGTTTAGAAATCCGTTAGAAGAACGATTTTATGGATTTCGAGGTAAGTATATAAGAGGAGTTTTATCTCGATTTGCGTACAACATGATTGAGGGCTGGTTTGGCAACCACTTTTGAAACCTAGGTTTGGTTTCAAAACCTAGGTTTTACCTCAAAACCGAGGTTTTGTCCAAGCAAAATCTTTTTCCCAAAAGCTATTTTAGTTACAAAACCTCAGTTTGAAACATAGGTTTTCTCTTTCCTACTTTTTCCTCTTTCCTCTTTCATACTTTTTCTCTTTCTTACTTTCCTCTTTCCTATCCACTTTTTTGCCATGGAATTCGTAAAAGCTAAATAACTTCCCAAACATAAATCACTTTTCAAAAGTTAGGTTTTGCCTCAGAATCTGTAAAAGCTATTTTCCAAAACCTAGGTTTTGCCTCGGAATCTATAAAAATTATTTTCAACCTTACATCCAAACAAGCTCTGAGAATCACTTCCCAAACTCGCACATAAGCAAAGTTGCCACAGTAACTTTTCATCCCTAAAAGTTACTTTTGGAAATATAAAGCTTACCCAAAAGCAGTTAGTACTTTTGAATAAGTACATTTATGATCGAAACAAAACTCCTCCGCGTATTTATCTCATGAACTATAAATTAAATTGAAAGAAATAATTTCTACCATTAATAAAAAAAGCAAGGTACGTGAAACCAGACCGGTGATTGAACCGGATAAGGTAGTGTGTTAAGGGTCAGTGGGTCAGATCGGAGTCAAACCGAGGGTTAGATCGGTGAAAAATAAAAAATTTTAAAATAAATATTATAACATTGATGCAATTTAATTATTCAAAATTTAAAATTGATATAAATTGTTTGCTGAAATTTTTTATTTGGTCATAAACTGTGGCTTTTTTTTTGCTAGAGAAACATATAGATCTATTAATAGAAAAACAACCAATAAAGTTTACAACGACGAACAAGAAAAACCAAAAGAAATGCAATAGGAAAAACAACCAAACAAGAAAGCAGAACACTAAGCCAACCCATTCACACCGCAGCACCAAAAGCTACCCCGGATCAAAGACCAAATTTCGCGCATCTTCATCAAGTAAACATCGAAGTAGTTCAGGTGGTCTGAACACCCAATCATTGGGGCATACCCACCCATCGAAGCTTTCACAACCCAGTCAGCTGCAAAATTTGCTTCTCTAGGAATCCAAACAAAGTAATGGTTCCTCAAAAGTTTCCTTGACTCCCAAATATGCTCAAGGATGAGTACACATTTCCAATCAATATTTGCTTGATCCTGATTTACCCAGCTAACAAGAGTCTGGTTGTCAACTTCAAAGATCACCTTATCAAGTTCATTGTTTACCGCCAGCTTCATAGCCTCTAGGAGAGCCAAACTTTCTGCCATAATAGCTGACTGTGCATCAACTAGCTTTGTAATTCCATCAAGAAGCCAACCATTTAAGTCCCTGACAATAACTCCTACAACCGCCTTCCCATCAGATGAGCAGAAAGCACCATCAACATTTATCTTCAGCTTGTTTCTGTCGGGCGGTCTCCAATGCTTCCTTTCCCGAGTTAGAATCCGTTACACCAGAATTTGTGTTCACCACAGTCTCCCACCCCTTTGCATCCCAAAATTCCTTAATTTTTCTAGCCGCCTGTTCAAAAAGCATAGCACGGGTTAGCCTCAACATTTTCAAACAAGAAAGCATTTCTACCCTTCTAAATTTGCCACAATGCCTGTTCAAGAATTATTAGAAGAAGACGGTGTATTTGCATATCTGTTCAAAACTTCTACTTTCGCAATCTCATACCCGTCCTTCACCTCATAACAACTTCTCTTACCACCCGTCCACAACCATTTATCCCTCCTACCAATAGGGGCCACCTCAGTCTTATAAATAGCACTCCTCTCCCTCTCTGTGATCCACCCATCTAAGATTGAAAGATCCCAACCAAAAGGAGTCCAAAGATCTGAAACTCTCATGTCCCTGAGAAATCAATCTCCTCTCAGCATATCCCTTAACCACGGGTCCACCCATAACTTAATGTCATTGCCATCCCCAACCCTTGCTATAATATTCCCTTCTAGAACCCTCCTACTCTCAATGATGCCTGCCCACAGCCACGATGCTCTCCTGCCTTTCTTTGCCTCCAAAAAACCACACTTTGGAAAATACCTTGCTTTAAGCATTTTTGCCCACAGCTGGTCTGGATTTTGCATCAAGCGCCACCCTACCTTGGCAATTAAAGCTAAATCAAAAGCCTCAAAATCCTTAAACCCCATTCCCCCATCAAGCTTATTCTTTTTCTGCCTATCCTTAGGTACCCAATGAATCTTTTTCTTCGCCCTCCCCCCTTCCACCAGAATTGAGTTACCAACCTATCGAGTCTCTTTAAGACAGACCTAGGAAAGAGGAAACATGGCATGGGGTAAACAGGTATAGCATTAATAACAGATTTAACTAAAACTTCCTTACCAGCCTTCGAGATAAAACTATGATGCCAACCTTGAACACTCTTCTCCACTCTATCCAAAACCCTATTCAAAGCCCTAACTTTTGACCTACCTCAAATAATTGGCAAACCCAGATATTTCCTAGGTGCATTTGTCACCTGGATTTGAAAAATCTGTCTAATTTCTTCTCTTAAAAGACTTGGGCAATTTTTTGAGAAAAACAGACAGGATTTTCCAAAATTCAGCTCCTGGCCAGACACCCTACAATACAAGTCAATGATATGTTTCATGTTTCTACAATTATTAGAATTTGCTTGCAAAAAAAACACCGCATCATCTGCAAACAAACTGTGGGAGATAGCAGGGCAACCTCTAGCAACTACAATTCACTTTACCTTCCTTTCCTTTTCACCACAATCAATCAAGTTAGACAAAACATTACTCACCAAGATAAAGACATAAGGAGATAGAGGGTCCCCTTGTCTCAGCCCTCTCTGAGGAGTCAACCTTGCAACCCTCTTACTAGACAACATAATGGAGGAGCTCACTGAATTTAGACACCAAAGGATCCTATCAGCCCAAGCATGGTAGAAGCCCATTTTAATCAAAGTAGCATACAAAAAAATCCCATTCAACCCGGTCATAGGCCTTATTCATATCGAGTTTAATAGCTATCTCGTAGGCACCTTGCATTTTTGACTTCATATGATGAAAAATCTCGTGCACCATAATAATATTATCCTGAATCGCTCTCCCAAGGACAAAAGCTCTCTGTCTCTCATCGATAATCTTATCCAGAATACTTTTAATCCTATTAACATAAACTTTTGAGAAGATTTTGTAAACAAAATTACATAAGCTTATAGGACGATAATCGCTAACAGACTCGGGACAGTCCCTTTTAGGGATAAACACTATATCAGTCTCATTAATATCTTTTAAAGAAAAACCATCCCTAAAGAAATCTTTGATCAGATTACACACCTGAGGGCCGACAGTTTCCCAAGAACTTTGGAAAAAGGATCCAGAATAGCTATCAGGACCAGGCGCCTTGGATCTCCCCAGTTGGAAGGCTGCTTGTTTAATCTCCTCATTTGTTACTGGTGCCAGTAACATCTCATTGTCATGGGCCGTTACCATCTCCCCTACACACTCTAAAGCTTCTACAAAATCTCTGGCTCCCACAGTCGCAAACAAAGCTCTATAGCTCTCCGCAAAACAATTCCCAATATGTTCTTCCTCCTCCAACCAATTTCCCACTCTATCCTTTAGCCTGTTAATCTTATTTCTGCTCCTTCTTTTTATAGTAGCCATGTGGAAAAACTTCGTATTTTGATCTCCACATTTCAACTATGAGACTCTAGCTTTCTGGCCCCAATACTGCTCCTTCTTGTCCCAAATAATTTCTAATTCCTTCCTTAGATAAGCCACCTTACCTTCCACTTCCCCATCCCATTCTCCTTCCAAGCACCTTTGCATTTTGTCAATTAGCTTATACATAATCCTTCTACTATTCCCAAATTCCTTTCTACTCCACCTAACCAAAACTGATCTAAGGTGATCCAGATTATCCACCAAATTCTTTAAGCCACCCCCTGATCCTCCATACTCCCAGCACTGGTTAAGCCGATCTGAAAAGCCTTCATGAGCCAGCCATCTTTCATCAAATCTAAAAATATACGGTGTCCTCTCCTCTCTTGCCACATAGTCTATCACAATGGGGCAATGATCAGATCCGATCGGTTCTAAAACCTTCCCTTGACCATTTTGAAACAAAGTCTCCACTTTGTATTAATCACTGCCCTATCCAGTCTTTCCCTTATTCTTTGATTTTCCTCCCTCATATTCATCCACGTATACTTGCTTCCTTTAAACTCCACTTCCATCAAGTTACAGCTTTGCATAAAGTTCCTGAACCTATCAAGGTCCCTCTGATAACAGGCCCTCCCCCCTTCTTTATCAGATGAGTAAATCATATCATTAAAGTCCCTAAAGATCATCCAGGGAGTCTCTAATCCTGGGTTCAGCCTCTGCAACTCTCTCCACCATCTTACCTTCCTTGCTACTCCTTGGGGCCCATATACCATTGTGATCGCTCCCAAAACTGAGTTATGTATAACCACATCCTCCACATTAATAAAATGCCTGCTAACAATTCTGACTTTCATCTCCACCTCCTCTTTCCACCACAACGCAATACCCCCTAACTTTCCCACTGAGTCAAAACTTACCCCATATTCAAACTGCAGCTTTCTTCTAACTTTATCAACCTTTTTTCCCTTCATCTTTGTCTCCGAAAGAAACACAATGCTTGGCTTGTGCCTCCTACATTGGAACTTTAAATTGCGAACTGTCAGGGTAGTTTCAAGACCCTGACAGTTCCATCCCAGGCAAATCATGGCTCCTTGGTTGCTGGAACCGGGCAGCCACCACACCCTTCGCTTCCCCTTACTCCGACATCCTGCACCGCTCAACTCTTCCCTTCACCAAGACACCCACCCACCTCTGTTTCACCCCCAAGTGTAGCCTCCTGTAATTCCTCAATAAAGAGCGCCCTCTTCGGTTTCCTCCTTCCCCTACCACTTCCACCCGACCCTTCTGATCCACTTCCCATAGCAAACGCAACTGTACCTTCAAATTTAAACAACCCAAACAGCTTTGAGCCATCACTCTCTACAATTCGTTCAAGTTCCTTCACTGCCACACCCCTTTTTCCCGCGCTATTCGATGAGTCCCAATCGTGATATTTCTGTCTTTTAGCCATAGGAGATTCCCACTGTTCATCCGTACTCTTCTTCAGCGTAATAGCATGAAGACACTCTTGTTAGTGCAGGATAAGACCAAGAGGGGGGGTGAATTGGTCCCCTTAAAAAATTAAAACACTTAAAACACAGAAGTAAGAGCAATATCACCGACAGATAAAAGGAAAGATGAACAAGGGGATTTATCCTGGTTCGGTCCTTCTGACCTACGTCCAGTCCTCAGAGCACCTCTGAGCTTTGCAATCTACTAATCACCAATAAATCATGCTCTTCAGCCTTTACAATGGAGATTCTCACTCCCCCTTACAATACGTAATGAAACAGAGTCTCACACTCTCTTTTTTCTGATCAATTCTCAACCCAATAAATTCAAGGTCCCAACCTTGAATTATCTCACAGATTTACAGAAGATATTGCTCAAAGAATTCTCTCTTGAAAAGTAGATAGCAAACAATGAAGTTCAGAATAAGAATCTAAGAAATTCACAGAGATAGATGAATGGACTTTAATGCTCGTGAAGATAATTATTGCCTTTCTGTAATGAATGCTTGAGGCTTTTATAGATGAGAGGAATGAAGTTGCCGTTAGATAGAGTTTAATATCCGTTATCTCATCAACCACCTCTTCGTCTTCACCATTAATGCTGCATTAAATGCGTATCAGGAATGTTGACGACGACGACGGCTTCGTGTAATCTGTCTGGAATAAATGTGAAGGCGTGAGCACCTTTTTCTCTTTCAATGATGATGGGTTTCAGCATTTATGGAGGCAGGTGAGATTCAAACGTTGTTAGCACGAATGAGGAAAGCTGCAGAGAGCAGGTGAAAAAGCTGTCAGAGAGAAAATAGCCGTTGGTAAAACAATACTCGAGTGTTATAGAATTAATACTCGAGTGATGATCAAGAATTTTGAATATTATAACACAAAACTCGAGTTTTAAAAGTCAATACTTGAGTGTTCCCTACATTTTGAAATTACTCGAGTGATTACTAAGAGTGTTGCAGAAGTTTTTGAAATTTAGTGCAAATACTCGAGTGATCAGAGAAAAACTAGAAGTGAAATGTCACAATACTCGAGTGTTGAAACCATAATACTCGAGTGTTGTTACTTTTCTGCCTTTACTCGAGTATTTGAATGAAAGTGTTGTGATTTTGAAGAAATAGAGCTCGATACTCGAGTATTCAAAAATAAATACTCGAGTGTTGTCAACACTTTCACCTAGTACTCGAGTGTTGTGCTTGAAGTGTTGTCTTTCATTTGAAAACTTTGCCCGATACTCGAGTGTTGAAAACTAGCACTCGAGTGTTAACA